>MJUU01069976.1:127855-147455 GCA_002080025.1 Modiolus philippinarum
TTTTTTTTCTGTATTTTGTTATAAATTTGTAATTCATCTCTGAAAAGTACAGGACACAAAAGATAAAACACAAGGTTCAAAACATGTACCTCGAGATTCCCTTAATTAAAAACAACTTTATCTCTATGTTTTTGTTTTTTTAATGCATGTAGCACCAAATGTCTAATTTTTTATTGTTTTACCTTTAATATAACTCATGTCTAAATGTATAATGACCAAATTCATATAAAAATGATTCACACCTTAATAAATATATATAAACCGACCTGAGTTCAAGGAACTTGCTTACATCAAAGCTTATTTCTGATATATATTTTATTTTTTCTTCTTTTTTTTCTCTCTCTTTTTATGAAAAACTGTATTATTTAAATCATGAGATTTTCAATGGAGTTCATTCTCAGCCCTTGATTCTTGAGAAAACTATAAATCTTTTAAGGAAATGCAAACACTTCTCGGCTGTCATGGCATTTTTTACAAAAATGGTCAATACATTAACACTGTATACTACACAGCTACATACCTACATGTAGGCAAAGTGTGTATGACACAAAAGTCAATCCAAAGATAAAGATGTATCAACTTAAAAGATCAATAACTGCAAGGGGGAGTAATCTGTAAGTTCAGATTCAAGGTGTTTTGAATTTGTATTAAGGAAACCAAGATTACAAATACACACATCTTTTAGAATGAAATTCCACAATATATATATATATNACACAAAACAAAGCAAAAGAAAAACAAATATACTACACCCTCCCAAAAAAAAACCCAAAAAACAAAAAACAAACAGAAAAAAAAATTTAGAAACTAAAAAAACAACAAATAAAAAACCCAAACAAACGAAACACACACACACACACACACACACACACACACAAATGCAACAAAATTATAGAAACGAAAAAAATTTTGAACAAACAAAAACAAAAAAACAACAATTTATTACATGTCCCTTTTGAAGAAATGTAATATGTTTAAAAACTAAAAGATTATGAAATTTTATACTATATTTATTAGTAAACCCCAAAATATATACATGTGCATTGTTCTGTGAATCAATGATTGAAGGGATTGTTGCCATCAGATTCTAGACCGCTACACCAGAATATGAGATAGCCATCAATGACATCAGACGACATATTCAAATCAAAATGGCTGAGATTGATATATGTAGTAATGTCATGCTATGATAAATCATTTCAGCCTTTACACATAGTTGGGTTTATTGATTTCCAAATATTTTGAATTGATCTGCACGGAATGGACATAAGTTGTCCAAATGTGCATATGTAGAAACTAAATTCAAAGTAACTTTGGTATTTTGTTATTTCTATAGGAATGAAATCAGTTAATAGTCAAGTTGTCAAACTTGAAAACTAAATTAAGTTGACACCCAACAGATAATGCTGCATTTGAAAATTTTGTTAATGCATACAATTTCTAACTAGCTGAATTAAGTGCACACCGAAATTCTTATTGTAGCAATCCAAACCACAGGAGGTACTGTACAATGCACTGGTTAATTAGGTTGCTTATTGGTTGTCAGTTTTCAGCTTTACATTTAATTGTACCATGCTTATAATTTCTTTGTTCCAGTAGCTTTTTGTTTGGATTTTTCCTTGGATAACATTTACTACTTTGGTTTTTAAGTCACTGTTTTAGCATAGCATATAAAAACTTTTCTAGAAAAAAATGCAAAAATTTGTATTGACCAATCTTCTTGGACACTAAAGCTACAACTGCATCTACTAATATTTCTTTTCAATCAGTATGCATTTTCTCTTGGAAGAAAAATTAAAAGTAAAATCAGACAATCTTTCTTTTTATTCAAAATTGCTTTCATTGATTTTGGTGTGTGGTAAGTACTTTACTTATATAAATAATAATAAGGTTTTGGGTTTTTGCAAGTCATATGGGAGGCCACACTTTTGCACCATTGAAATGTAATCTATTAGAAAAGTTCATTGAAACCATATGGAACAAGTTTTCATGGAAGATCTAAAAAAAAAGTTTCAAATAGAATAAGACAATCTTTGTACTTTCTCTAATAAATATTTGTTCAAAAACATGCAAGACTGAAATGGACTATGAGAGAACAGCTTTGTAATTTAATGCAAAAGAATGATAACAGCAATGTTAAGTCCGCATAACAAGACACACAAAATTGTTTTTCTGAAATGTCAAATTTTGTGGTAGGGGAGATAAATCCAAATAACATTAAGGATTGAATTTGATAAAAGTTTGATTAAGAATAAAATTTGACTTTTGCAGCAATATTTTTTTCATTGTAGCCTATTTGTAGGGCAATGACTGCCTGAATTTCAATAAATTCAATAGGATTCCTCATAACCTTTTATTAGTTTAGGATGTTTTTCTAATAATGTTTGTATGAGTCTACTAACATTGCATTCACTGTTGTATGTAGTTATTTACACTTGACACTAACATTTTATATTTTATAATTAAGTTATATTCACTTGTTTGTAAAAAAAAATGTACCCTAAGAAATTATGAAGGGAATAGAGATTTCCATGAAATATGAAATTCAACATTTGTATGGTATAAACTAGTGTAAAAATCAAAGTTATTGCTTCTGGAATAAGTCTGCATAAGTGACATTTTACAACATAATAACACTGTAAACCAACTTATTTCCCTGGATACTTTATTGTGTTCTGGTCCCTCCTGGTCAATTACGTGGCAACTTATTTTGGCGATTTTTCTATTTCTGCTTATCCATTTGTATTACCATGATTACAGTGAGACATATTCACGACAATTTATATTCGCGAAAATTTGTTGGTTTACAGTTAGCTGCGGAACCGTAGCTCTATAGGTCCTTTTATATTTTTATACGACCGCAAAAATTTTTGCGGTCGTATATTGGTATGGTGCTGTCGTCGTCGTCGTCGTTGTCGTCGTTGTCGTTGTCGTCATCTGTAGACACTTTAGTTTTTGGTCAATAACTTTAGTTCCAGTAGATCAATCCTTATGAAATTTTAACA
This sequence comes from Modiolus philippinarum, assembly GCA_002080025.1. Taxonomy (NCBI): domain Eukaryota; kingdom Metazoa; phylum Mollusca; class Bivalvia; order Mytilida; family Modiolidae; genus Modiolus; species Modiolus philippinarum. The sequence goes on from MJUU01069976.1 coordinate 130,861, forward strand.
TAATGTTCTTTGGTACAAAAGGAAGGCTTGGCTTAGTTTTGGTCATTGTGGCCCCACCCGTTTTTAAAAAAGGGGCCAAAAAGGGTTAAATTGGGTGTTTTCACATGTTTGTCTGTAGAATCTTTATTATTAATCGGCTTTTGATGGGGTTTCTTTCAGTGTGCTCCTGAGGAAATTTCCAATCTGAAGTATGCCAACGGATTTCACGTAACATGTACCGCTCACGAGATAAATCGGGCCCAACAGGGGCAAATCTCCAAAAAAATAAATTTTTTATTTTAAGTCCGATTTTGATGCAGTTTTTTTTAATGGATTCCTTATGAAAAATTAATATGGCGCTCAGCTATTAGATTTTTGATAACTTGTTTCCTTTCCCAGCTATGAGGGGCCGAACATGGCCAAAATTGCGAATTTGCAGATTATGTAGAATTTATATTTTTCATCGGATTTCGATGGGATTTTTTTCTTTGGATTCCTCTTGATCTAAGCTTTCAGTAGTATGTCAACGGATTTTGTGTAGGTCTTACCATTTCCGAGCTACAAGGGGTCAAAGGGGCCAAAAATGCAATTTATCTAAAAATGTCAAATCTTTATTTTTCATCGGATTTCAATGGGATTTTTTTTCTTTGGATTCTTCTTGATCTAAGCTTTCGGCAGTATGTAAACAGATTTTGTTTAGCTCTTACCGTTTCCGAGCTTCAAGGGGTCAAAGGGGCCAAAATTGCAATTTTTCTAAATATGTCAAATCTTTATTTTTCATCGGATTTTGATTGGATTTTTTTTCTTTGGATTCCTCTTGATCTAAGCTTTCAGAGATATGGCAACAGATTTGGCGTGGCTCTTACCGTTTCCGAGCTACATGGGGTCAAAGCCTAGGGGCGGAAATTGCAATTTTTCTAAATATGTCATATCTTTATTTTTCATCAGATTTCGATGGAATTTTTTTCTTTGAATTTCTATGGATGTAAAGTTTTAGGTGATAGTACATATTTTGCATAGCTCTTACGTTTTTTTCATCAGTAAGTGATCAAAAAGGATGAATTTTTCCCTATTTTGTTTCCAGCTAATAACTGTGTCAAGCTTCTTTTTGTGTCCATCTAATTATTTTGTCAAGCTCTTTACTGTGTCCACATTCACTTTAAACTACTTTTGTTGAAATTTCAGTGGTTGACATGCTGCGGTCGTATCATGCTGCGCTCGGCGTAGCCCTTTATTCTGATTTGGCGGACCTGACGAAACAGACCTTCCCATAATTTGATTATGCTAACATGAATTCTTCTCATATATATAAGTATAAATTTCTCATATTTAACTATGTAAAAGTATTGTTAAAGTCATGCACTGTTTATACAGTCGAATTTGGATGGTTCAAACACCCAAGGGACAGATGAAAACAGTTCGAGATATTTAGGTCGAACTATGTTAAAATTTGAATCAAGGCATCCATGGGGTTCGAGTTATTGCAGTTCGAGCCATTAAAGTTCTACTGTATATCAAGTACTTGCATGGGACACATTCAGTTCTGTTTTTTGTTAAATGTTTTAAAAAATTCGTTTGTCAAAGAAAAAAAGCATATTTATTAAAAGGTTCTCATTAAGGACGCTTCAGACTTACTATTTTATGTAAGTTAATGCAGAAGGGCATCAATTCTTATCATGAATTTGGGAGAGGAAACTTTAGGTGATCAGTGATTTGGAGAAAACCACTGTGATTTTTAAAATTTCAGGCTCAAGATGGTTTTCCCTAAATTCATTTAATATTACTGTCATTGATAACCTCACTGAAAGAGGACAATTCTTCTTGAATTATTCTAAGGAATAAAATGACTTTAAAAGGTCATTAAAAGCTGTCTACAACATATCATATCTGATTTTTAAATTGAAATTATCATTACACATAAAATATCTATTGTAGGAGAGACCAATAGACATACCATTAAATCATGCTCCACCCCACATAGAACCCGCTCAGGATACTCCATTTAAACTGCTCAGTAAGGAAGAACAAAAACGACAACAGAAAGAGGAAAAAGAAAGAATTAAAAGAGCAAAAGAAGAGGAAAAAAGACGGAAAAAAGAAGAAGAAAAAGAAAGAAAACGATTAGAAAAGGAAAGAAAATCAAAGAAAGGAAAAGAAAAGATTGGCCAAGAATGGGACCAGGCAGTTACAACAGCAGCCACAACAGAAGTATCATTACCTCCACGGGACGAATCTCCAGACCGAACAGTAAAAAGAATGAGTAGTTTTGAAGAGAAAAGGGTAATTATTTCATTTAGTCCAAACTTGTCCATGATTCAGACTTTATCATATTAAAAGCAACATGCCGAAATTCTGGCTTTTATTTTGGTCTTTTTTTTTAGACTGTAAGAAGAATTAGTCTTGTTTAATCAATCCAATGTAAATAAGATAAATCAACAAAAGAATGGATCCCGTAATGTTTTCAGATATTCTATTACTTATTGTATTGTATCTATTAATATAAGATACTTAATACATGTATATTAAATGAAAACTTTGATATATTAAATGAAGACTAAGTTTTATCAATTGATAAAAGAATGTCTTCATACTGAACCTTTAAACAGTAATTCTTATCAACACATTGCTGCTACAATTTTCTTATCTTAGATTTTCTGGTGGAAAGAAAGATTTAGGTAAAAAGGGTTGAACTAAGGATTTTCAGTATGTCTTTTGTAAAGGGTGAGAGTTCTATTTGAGAGACCTTTGTTTGAAATCAAACCATATATAACTGGATTAGAGAGGCCACTGTAAACCATTGATAACAGCTTTATCGTTAGGGCTAGTAAAAATTTGAAATATATTTAGGGTAACTTGGCTAGAAAGTGTATATAGAGTGGATACAATGTGTTATTAATGGTACAAAGTGGACTTTGGAATTAATGGTAAAACAAAATAATAATCTTATGATTTGCAAAAAATTCAACAAAGATTCTGGTCTGAAAATTAAGCTTCTAATGTACAAATTACAACACAAATTATTCAGATGGTCATAGTGCTTTGAAGGTATCTGTATGTAATGTATGACTATTTATTGTGATTAGGAAACTCTGAGGAAACAGATAGTAAGTATATAACACAGCTAGTACATGTATGTACTAGGAACACGGCTAGTACATCTATGTACTTGGAAAAAATACCCATGTTATTACTGCATGTTGGTGGAAACATCTGTTCAATGTTAAATTTCATTGCAATTTTAAAACAAGACATTAGTAAAGAAAATTCACTTAGATGGCAATAATTGACTGTATTTAAGTTTCAGAACATAATATAGATTTTAGAACCAACTGTTTATAGCTGTATAAGTTAAGCTCAAGATCAGTATTCAATACTCTTGAACAATTTTATTTTGTCCCATCAGTGTGAGGGATATCTGTTAATTTTTTTTATGATCATCCTTTGAATTTTAATTTTCAATTCAACTGTCTGATTTTATGTTAGAATTTAAATATTGATTTCAACACTTAAATATCAATAATATAATTATATAAGGCAAAGAGATATATTTATCATATAGACAGAAATAAAGTATTATATTCCTTATTGGTAATTTGTGTAAGTTTTCTTAAATCTAGTGATTCAAATATTTAAACTGTATTTGATACTGACCAAAAATTAAAAAAAAGATTGGCAAAAATATATTAAGACAAGCCGACCTTTTCAACCAGCTAGTCTGAAATCAACATCTCCAATACCAATAGTATAATTATACCAATATGCTTTTACAAATCAATTATCAATTTCCTAATTCCTTGGAAAGTTTTAATTTTTATTTTTCAAAATTATTTCTATCAAATGATTTATCTTATAGACCCTTTCACGATAACTGCGGTCCTGTGATTTTGAGTGGAAAATAAAAACAGTTCCCGCAAAAATGACGTCGTAGGACAATTAAACATTATGACGTTGCATTTTACCCACTCAAAGGCATCTGAGCGCATGTGCAAAATTCAGGACCGCAGTTATCGTGAAAGGGTCTATTGCTGATAAAAAAATTAGCAAAGGAACAGTAGTTTTGTTTCTGATGCTCACAACTGTTGACAACATGTTCTTCATATCTACTGTTTTACTTGTAATGCCACAGGTATGGTTAGGAAGGAGGCCCCAATCTTCAATGTTCATTTCTGTTCCAGATGCTTATTCCCTGTGTTTACCACCAACCTGGCTGTTTGTTGTCATTTTCTTCAGTTAATGCACACCAAGCTTTAAATGTGTTTTTTTTTTCTCTCATTTGAATTTATAGTACAATCTTGAGACATTTTTGGATGTATAAACCCAACAAGAAGTGCAAAGATGAAAAAGTAATCGGAAATAAACTTGTTACCTTTTGTTTATACGTCAACTATTATTAAAAGTGGAGATTTTACTTGGTTTCTATGACAGTGACTCTAGAAAAGTATAAACTGTATTGTGTTAAACATTCTGAATCTATGTGAAAACTAGAGAATGTGTCTATAAGACACGGATGCCCCGCCAATAAATTAATCACTAAGATTTACCCAAGTCATTCATAAAATTAGTTACCTGTTACAATTTTGATGAAATGCAAAATTTAACCAAGTCCTTTCAACCAAAAAATGTAGGTCATGGACACCCAATTGTTGGTGAAATGTGCAGATCTCTTCTAGATGAATCTTACAGTGAATTATTATGATGCTACAATACATAGTAAAACTTAACCAAAGTCATTGAAGTGTAAAATGTAGGTCAAAGCCACCTAACTGTCAATGATTTGGGTAGTACTCATCAAGACAATTAAGTTGATGAAACATTATTGTCCTATAATGTGTAGTTGTGGAGAAATGGACTTTAACGCAAAACTTAATAAAAGTCACTGAAGCGTAAAATGTAGGTCAAAGCCACCTAACTGTCAATGATTCGGTAGTACTCATCAAGGCAATAAATTTGATGAAATATCATAGTCCTGTAACGTGTTGTTGTTGAGAAATGGACTTTAACGCAAAACTTAACCAAAGTCACTGAAGCGTAAAATGTAGGTCAAAGACACCTAGCTGTCAATGATTTGGGTAGTACTTATCAAGGCAATTAATTTGATGACGCATTGTCCTATAATGTGTAGTTGTTGAGAAATGGACTTAAATGCAAAACTTAACCAAAGTCACTCAAGCATAAAATGTAGGTCAAAGTCACCTAATTGTCAATGGTTTGGGTAGTACTCATCAAGGCAATTAATTTGATGAAACATTGTCCTATAATGTGTAGTTGTTGAGAAATGGACTTAAACATAAAACTTAACCAGAGTCACTCAAGCATGAAATGTATGTCAAAGAGTCAACTACCTAGTGAACTCTGTAGTACTATCAAATATCTACCTACTGGTGTACTATTATTGTTCTACCTCTTACAGTTTCTGAGAAATATACTTAAACGCAAAACTTAACCGGACGTACGGACAAGGGTAACAATATATGCCCCTTCCACATTTGTGGGCAGGGCATGAAAATAAAAGCACTACACCATTAAAAGATGGTATTTTTTGCATTGCAAAAATGTGACATACCAGTAGAAATTTTTACTCATTTGATGGAGTAAGCAATTCAATATTTCTATCAAGACTTTGGCTTGTCTTCAAAACATTGAAATCTTGAAAGGTGTATGAGATTTGTCAATCTTGCATTTTCAATGATGTTAACATATTACGTGTATAAAAAATCAAACTTGAATTACAAGGCTTGACTTGTATTCACTAGTCCTAAGTGACTGGTCATGGAGTGAACTAAATCATAAAAAGTTGTCTTACATCTTTGGAAGACAGAAAAAGTCTCAAATTTGATAGAGCATAAGGAAAAGGCTATACTAGTGTAAGCATTAACGTACATGTATCTTTTGAAATCATCACAAGATTGTACAAGAAGCATTTTCTAAGAACTTTAATTTTACTTTGACATTTTACAGAAGTTAGTGGGAATTTACTTTTTGTTTGATGATAAAATGTGTTTTATATTCATTTTAAGTCTTCAAAATCCTATTGATTAAACAGTGTATAAATACGAAATACGAAATATTTATTTGTATCAACACATTTTCAATAAATGGTTATAACACAACTAACAACAACATAAAAATACCAAGACATGAATGGTTCAAAACAAATGACAATGTATGAATATACAATTATAGAAACCTGGGGTGGCAGTGACTTTTATGTGTAATTAATAACAATTTGTAAGGTCAATGAAAAGGAGGAGTTTACTCTTGTTACTTTTATAGTTAAGTTATATATATAAATGTAGAAAAGTTTCGCGTTCAGAATTGTGGTAAAATGTAAAAATTTACATGATCAGAAGAAAACAAGACAACTTAAAATTGTTAAATTCAATGTTCGAATAAAGTACACAACTTTTAAGAAAATGAATGAAAATAATTTGGAGTAAGTGATGCAAACAAAAACTGGATATAGTTGGATATAAAAATACAATTACTATATAGAATATAGACAGTATGAATTGAGAACTTGTGAATGTGTCAAAAAATAGTATTGAGCCCTAGCATCATGATATACCTTGGTTTGTGTGCATGGAATGAATGAACAAAGTAAATATTATTTGCATGTAATTATTCAACAGGTGTCTAGTCTCCAAGGGGAACACCTTTCATCGGAAGGTGATCCTAACGATGTACCTAGTGACAAGGAAACTGAAGCTGCAGATGATAATGATGAGCATTCAGAGGTCAAAGTTTGAACCTATTATGCTTTGCTTTCTACTGCACTGCAATTATATATAGATCTAATAATGAAAAACTAATACTCTTTTGTTATTAGGGCCCCGCATCGAGATGCGGGTGCCCTATAGTATTCACTTTGTCCGTCTGTCCGTGCGCCAACAATTTTTTTCGTCAAAGATTTGAAATTTGGTCTGAAGCTTTAAAATGATAAGTTGTATTGTGTAAACGATTTTTAACTTTATCTGACATCCACTTCCTGTTTGCCGATACTTTGATTTTTTTTACTAGAAAGGAAATTTTCGTCACAGATTTCTTGGCTTCTCCTGCAGGGAATGATTTGAAATTTGGTCTGAAGCTTGAAAATGATGAGTTGTATTGTGTAATTGATTTTGAAAATTATCAGACATCCACTTCCTGTTGGCCGATACTTTGATTTTTTATAAGAAAAAAAAATTTTCGTCTAAGATTTCTTGTTTTGTAGAAGTGGGAATGATTTGAAATTTGGTCTGAAGCTTGAAAATGATGAGTTGTATTGTGTAATTGATTTTGAAGATTATCAGACATCCACTTCCTGTTGGCCGATACTTTGATTTTTTATAAGAAAAAAAAAATTTTCGTCTAAGATTTCTTGTCTTGTAGAAGTGGGAATGATTTGAAATTTGGTCTGAAGCTTGAAAATGATGAGTTGTATTGTGTAATCAATTTTGCAGTTTATCAGACATCCACTTCCCAATGTTTGCTGAATTCACACTGTCCAGCAAATTACTGTACCAACACATTAGTGCGTCAAACAGAATTTGAATCCACACACATATTATTTTTACTTTGGCTCAGAGTTTCAGGATTGAAATTGGGGGGCCCTTCCGACAACGCCAGTTTCAACTTGCTCTAGTTTAACTTCATTTTATTTCACATGAAAAAGTACAAAAATGAGGTACAATGTAGGAATATTTACAAGTACATACTAACTTAAAAGAAAAAGAATTGGATGTTAATTTGCCTATTCTATCAACGATCATCTACGAGCATCATCATCTCTCACATGTTGGCAAACCTTTTGTGCATATTAAAATATCATAACTTTCATGTATAATCTGCTTAGATACTGGTAGATGACAAATTTATTGAGGGATTCTTTATTGTTTTGTGATATTCGTGAAATTGCACTTCTAACAGCTGTGAATTGTCTTACTAACAAATATTACAATTAAGTAAAATCTACTCGTCAAATATTACAATTAAGTAAAATCTACTCGTCAAACCTATACATCTTCTAGAAAATATTTATTCTCAGAATCTTCAAATATAACTACTCTTTTAAAGTTCTCTTAATTAAGCTCTTGAATAATGCATTGCTAGTTTAACCTATGTGTAGTAAGATAGAAGACTGGTTTATGTTGCTTAATTCAAGGCTAAGCCTTGACACTGTAGGTGACAAGGTCAAACAATTATTTTCAAACACATTGCAACAGATTACTGTATAACAGTTTTTGCTAAAGTGGAAAATGCATATCTTAATTTCAGCTTCTCTTCTGTACATTTCTACATTAATCATGTGCTGCTTATATTTAATGACAGTCAAAAATACATCTCTCCATCACACTTGTGACTCAGTATAGGGTTAGAACTTGTTAGTTCATATTTCTATTCATAAATGGACTTAATAATCATTCTGATTAACAAATGTAATAAATCTGTTACAAAAATATAGAGAGGATTACTTTCCATTTGTGAACTTTACCTCTCTCTACCCTAATATACAACATTCATCTTATTTTCAGTGTAGTAATTTTTTTTGTAAAATTCAGTAGTTATCCCTTATCACAAGTTGAAGTTCTGCTTGGTGAATGTAATAAAAACAGTCATTAATGTAGCCAGAGGTTGGCATTTCTGACTTCAAAATGTAATCATCAGACAAGCCTTTAGGTGAATATTACATTTGCGTAAAGCATTCTTTTAAGCTGCATTCTAAAATGGATGATAAAGCTGTATCAAAATACAGAATGAAATATAGCTACTGGAAAGGACAGTTACAAATTGTTATAATAGACATGAGAACAGAGGTACCTATATTTTTTGGCCACATAGCCTTTTTGTGAAACTTACAATTACAACTCTAGCTACAAATAATTTTCAATAATATAAGGTTAAGGTTGATGCATGCATTTTTGGTACAATATCTAGTGTCAGTTATAATGTTTATTTTTTCGGAATTTTAAATTTGACGTAGATGTTTTCTAATACTATATGTTTACTTTATTACAGAATGAACAAGTGAACCAATCACGGGTAGGAGAAGAGTTTGAATTATAAATCTACAATACATCTATGCACACCAACTTCAGCAGTGGATGAACCGAAATAACAAGTGCTCCATATTCATCATATCAATTTCATAGGAATTTTAATTATACATTATTTTACACTTTTTGTGGTTTTTGAAACTTTTATTTTTCATTTTATAACTATATTGTAATTTACACATATCATAGTTGTGATTAAGGGTTGTTTTATTTTGTTATTTGTTCTTAAAAAAAAAACTTTAAAAAGTTTTAATTTTTTGAAATTTTATTGTGATTTATACATGAAATTCATTTTAAAAATTTACTTATGTTTTTACATCTGAATCTGGTTGTGAAAATTTTAATGTTAATTATTTTAACATTCCAGTCCTAATTCTAGTGAAAATGTGATTTTTTTTTTCAAATATATAATATGTTAGATATTGTACTTATTAAATCAAAATAAATATAAATTGCTTCAAGGAATGGGAAGTCTTAATAATATATTAGTTATTATTTATTTTTGATAAATAGTGCCATTTAAAACTGTGTTAATATTTTATGTATAGATGAATTACAAATCAATAAAATATAGTATTTTGTAACTTAGTAGAAATGGTCAAGTAAATAATCTGAAAAAAGAAAAAAATATGGAATTAAGAGAAATCCTTTACATTTTCATATTTTGTTGTTCATAGTCATATTCTTCTAACTTTGATTACCCCAAAACTTGAATTGTATTTAAAAAAAAACATAACAAGTGTGCATTCATTTGTTGTTTTCCTTTAGAAGTAAGTAAGAAATTGAATTATTTTTTGTACTTTTTTAAAAGATCTTTTAGATGGAATAAAGAATATTTTCAGAAGCTCTTAAGTACTTTAGAAATAAAAAAATTCAACTTGCATTTCAGTTTTATATGTATAATCGTGTTCAAATCAATAATGAAATTATTTCAAATTCTATAAATGATTTAATTACATTATAAAGATATAAATACTGTAATCCTGAAGAGAGTGAAAATAAACTGAAGAGAACACTTTTTTTTATCATTTATGAAATAATCATAAATTTCTAAACAAGAATATTGAATTCTAATTTTTATTTCATTATTAAATGCATAATCAATAAATTTATTCATACATGGTACATAATCATAATTTCGTACAAAGACATTAAAAAGAATACAGTTGCAATAAATTCATTTTTATAAAATAATTCACTTTATTGTATTATTTCATATTGTATATATGGCCTTGACATATTTGTGATTTCAATGAACAAGTCCTGGGGACTTGAATATTGTGGATTTTACTAAAAACACAGCCCCTCTCTTATGTGAAGCTCTGTTCTATATTTTTCCCCTGCTGCAACACGGAGCGGGGACATAGAAATGCCGGACATCCGTGTGTCCGTCTCTTCGTCACACTTTCTTGTAAGCGCTCTCATGTCTACAAATTATAACAGATTTTAATGAAATTTGTACCAAATGTTTATATAACTAATACCTTGGTTAAGTTTGAAAATCAGCCTTGGTTGATACTTTTTGATGGAGTTATGGGACCTTGGTCAAGTTCTAAAGTTAGCCTTTGTCGGTACTTTTTGACGGAATTATGGGACTTTGACAAAAATAACGTCACAGTTTTAGCTAAAAATTTACCTTTTAAGCGCTCTCATGGCTACAAATTTTGACAGATTCTCATGAAATTTATACCAAATGTTAATACCATTAATATCTTGGTCAAGTTCGAAAATCAGCCTTGGTTGATACTTTTTGACGGAGTTATGGGACTTTGCCTAAAATAACGACACTGTTTTAGCCAAAAATTGGCCTTGTAAGCACTCTCATGCCTACAAATTTAAACGGATTTTCATGAGATTTATACCAAAGGTTTATACCACTAATACCTTGGTCGAGTTTGAAGATCAGTTTTGATCGTGACTTTTTGACAGATTTCTTGGACTTTGACCAAAATCCATTTTAGCCAAAAATTGACCTTGTAAGCGCTCTCATGCCTACAAATTTTGACGGATTCTCATGAAATTTATATCAAACGTTTATACCACTAATACCTTGGTCATGTTCAAAAATCAGCCTTGGTCGATACTTTTTGACGGAGTTTCGGGACTTTGTCGAAAATAATGACTCTGTTTTATCCAAAAATTTACCTTTTAAGCACTCTTATGCCTACAAATTCTAACAGATTTTCATGAAATTTATACCAAATGTTTATACTACTAATATTTTGGTCGAGATCGAAGATCAGTTTCGGTCAAGACTTTTTGACATTGGACTTTGACCAAAATAACAACACTGTTTTAGCCAAAAATTGATCTTGTAAGCGCTCTCATGGCAACAAATTTTGACAGATTTTCATGAAATTTATACCAAATGTTTATACCGCTAATACCTTGGTCAAGTCAGAACATCTGCCATGGTATCCTTTTTGTATCCCAACATATTTAATTTTGGAACTGCCCTGAATGTTTGAAATATTGCAATTTCATATACAGTATACTAGTATATTGCATGAGCGGAGGGGGACCCAAGAATTCTATTCTTGTTTACATTGAAATTGCAACAATTTAATCGGTTTTCATCGTATTGGAACAACACTGGATATTTTTACTAGGATTGGTACCACCAATTGAGAAAAGCATTGAATTGGTACATGATACAGTAAACTTGGTATAACTAAGCTAGTGTACTGTATGGTAAGAGTTCAATGTTTTTCTCCATTGATGGTACCAGTCCTAATACCAATATCCAGTGTTGTTCCCATATAATGGTTATTTAAGTGCAAAATCTCTAAACAGTTAGATGTAATAATTATTATGAAAGTGAAAATTATCCTTTTATGAATTTGATTGAAATAAATCAAGAGCAATAATATTTATCAAACAAGCATTTTCTTCAATTTTGACATAAAATTCCACAAAGTCCTACACTATTTTCTACTGATTATAATGTTTACTACTTTGATAGGCAAGTATGTCTTACTGCAAACAGTATAATGCTACCTACTTAATATCTCCTTATTCATGAGACTTCATTGTTAAAAGCAACAAAATTTTAACTGAAATGTTAAGGTCTAATGTATATCAGGATGGGGAATTTTATACATGGAGACTGGATTATGAATTTTACAATTGTTACAGTAATGTTAATTTACCTCACATTTATTAAATTGGAAACATGAGTAGAATCTCAGATATAAGCACACAGATAACATGAAACGTTGGATTTAATTCTAAATCTGTATAAACTTTAAAGGTTAATGATGAAAAAGACTGCTTTCATAGTTTAAACTGCACTCTGATTTAGATGTGATAATTTAGAAAAATAAGACAAATCGTCACAAGAGATTATTTAAATGTGTTATGGCCTGCATGAACATGACATGTTGTAAATAAAATAAATCTAAATATATATATTTTGTATCATTGACAAATGTCACACTAGTTATCTTCAAACTTTGTGATTCAAATATAGAGGTATCATACCTCAATAATAAAATGAAATTATTCTATCAAAATTTGTCTTTATTCCTGAGCATTATTTCTTTAAAGGGTGTAAGGTTGGCATCAAATCCAAGATCGACGCCAGCTGGGCATAGTTATACAATATACCCTAATGGAACACTTTCCAAGATCTTTTAATCTGAAACTAATAATTAGTTGGAACAAACTTGGCCATAATAGCCCTTGGTTTGTACCTTGAAAAAATGTCTACAACATAGCTGTACACATACTTTCTACTCTAGAGGCTCACTTTCAATGATCTCTAAAACAACTAGGCCAATTGGAACAAAACTTAGTCATAATGTTCCTTGGGTGGTTCACTTTGTAAATAGTCTCTGGCATGTCACAATCTAATCAAAGATGGCCACCAGTAAGAAACATTGTTTAACATAGGTTGTGCAAAAAAAAATGAGCTGAACTTTGTCTTGTACTGATGCATTTTATTCAGTACATTTTTTGCTCTTGTGTCACTGGATTTGACCAAAGGATTTAAGGTAGCCTATTTACCAGATCCACTGTGATTTTGTCTCAACACTGTGCAGTTATACGTTTGTTAAATGTGCTGCAGTTTATCATACTGAACTTTGTATAGCCCTTTATCTTGGCAGTGATTTAAGGTGACTTATTAAATATGTCTACAATCATTTTGTGTCAACACTTGTAGATTTTTACCCCTGTTCAGTTTGCTGTGGTCGTATCATGCTGCCCTTCAACTGGCCTTTATTAAAGGAAGTTTTCAGCATGTCTGCATTTTATCAAAGATTCCATCCAATAAGGAGCGGTCAACATTTTACCTAATGGAAAAAACATTCAAGCATCAATTCCTCTGAAATTAATTAATTTGAAAAAAAATTGTAGCATAGTCATTGGGTAGTCTCCCTTAAAACCAGTGTCTGCCAGGTTGGCACCAATCCAAAATGGCAGCCAACAGGACAATATTTTATGAAAGGATATGGAGTAAATGAACATTTGACCATAGCACATATGTTAACTCCAACTATATGAAAATTAATTCCTCATCAGAAGCACTAGAAACCAAACAAAGGAAATTCATAATTTCAAAAAGTGTTTAAAATGCATAAAACCAAACGAAATCTGAATAAGAAACGCAACAAAAACAATAAGTCTCCCAAACTTCGTTTGGGAGATTATAGCTAAGGACAAAACTACGATGGAGGGAGTTAGTCCTTCAGTTTTAGAATTTACATAGATTTAGATAATAGTAATTGAACAAAGTGTACACATGAGAGATTATCGCATGTACAAGTACACCATAAGAAAAAAAAAGAGCATACATCTCTTCCACAGGGAATTGTTTTACCAACACCACACTGCAATAAAAGACAAACTCCTGTATTAAATATTTTATGAAAGGATATGGAGTAAATGAACATGAGACCATAACACATATGTGAACTCCAACTAATAATTATACCTCCTGCAAACGAAGTGGGGGGGGGGGTATATAGGAATCACCATGTCTGTCCGTCCGTCCCCTTTCGTGTTCAGAGCAGAACTTTTGTACCACAGTACCTAGGATTATCAAACTTGGTGTGTGGATGCATCATGGGTAGACGATGTGTCGTGTACCAAATTTAGGTCACTGTGACCTTGACTTTGACTGTTATGATAGTAAAACCATGTGCATTTCGTGTCCGGAGCAGAACTTTTGTACTGTAGCACCTAGGATTATCAAACTTGGTGTGTGCATGCATCATGGGAAGAGGATGTGTCGTGTACCAAACTTAGGTCACTGTGACCTTGACTTTAACCTTTGACCTTTATGATAGTAAAACCATGTGCATTTCGTGTCCAGAACTTTTGTACCTTAGCACCTAGGATTATCAAACTTGGTGTGTGGATTGGTAATGATTTAGGACATTGGTACCTGTGGATTGAATCAAAATTTTTCCATCATTATCATTGATGGACAAAGCATTTGTATCTATTGCAGCCATGCTCAAGGGAACGACTGTTGAGAGCCTCTTGTTACAGTCGGTTAATCTTTCTGGGGATTTTAATTTCTTCTAAGAATGGTTGTCTTGTCTGAAATACTGCTATAATGATGTTAAACCACAAATTTTAGTCAACTGAAACTCTTCATTTGGTCAGTAAAGTTTTTATACGACCGCAAAAATTTTTGCGGTCGTATATTGGTATGGTGCTGTTGTCGTTGTCGTCGTCGTCGTTGTTGTCGTCTGTAGACACTTTAGTTTTTAGTCAATAACTTTAGTTCCAGTACATCAATCCTTATGAAATTTTAACATAATGTTCTTTGGTACAAAAGGAAGGCTTGGCTAAGTTTTGGTCATTGTGGCCCCACCCGGTTTTAAAAAAGGGGCCAAAAAGGGTTAAATTGGGTGTTTTCACATGTTTGTCTGTAGAATCTTTATTATTAATAATAATGGTATTTGATGGGGTTTCTTTCAGTGTGCTCCTGAGGAAATTTCCAATCTGGAGTATGCCAACGGATTTCACATAGCATGTACCGCTCACGAGATAAATGGGCCTAACAGGGGCAAATCTCCAAAATATTAAATTTTTTATTTTAAGTCCGATTTTGATGCAGTTTTTTTAATGGATTCCTTGTGAAAACTTAATATGGCGCTCAGCTATTAGATTTTTTATAACTTGTTTCCTTTCCCAGCTATGAGGGGCCGAACGGGGCCAAAATTGCGAATTTGCAGATTATGTAGAATTTTTATTTTTCATCGGATTTCGATGGGATTTTTTTTCTTTGGATTCCTCTTGATCTAAGCTTTCAGTAGTATGCCAACGGATTTTGTGTAGGTCTTACCGTTTCCGAGCTACAAGGGGTCAAAGGGGCCAAAAATGCAATTTTTCTAATTATGTCAAATCTTTATTTTTCATCGGATTTCAATGGGATTTTTTTCTTTGGATTCCTCTTGATCTAAGCTTTCAGCCATAAGTAACGAATTTTGTGTAGCTCTTACTGTTTCCGAGCTACAAGGGGTCAAAGGGGCCAAAATTGCAATTTTTCTAAATATGTCAAATCTTTATTTTTCATCGGATTTCGATGGGATTTTTTTCTTTGAATTCCTCCTGATCTAAGCTTTCACAAGTATTGCAACGGATTTGGCGTGGCTCTTACCGTTTCCGAGCTACAAGGGGTCAAAGGGGCCAAAATTGCAATTTTTCTAAATATGTCATATCATAATCAGATTTCGATGGAATTTTTTTCTTTGAATTTCTATGGATGTAAAGTTTTAGTTGATAGTACATATTTTGCATAGCTCTTACGTTTTTTTTTCATCAAAAGGGTTGAATTTTTCCCTATTTTGTTTCTAGCTAATAACTGTGTCAAGCTTCTTTTTGTGTCCATCTGATTATTGTGTCAATCTCTTTACTGTGTCCACATTCACTTAAAACTACTTTTGTTGAAATTTCAGTGGTCGACATGCTGCGGTCGTATCATGCTGCGCTTGGCGTAGCCCTTTATTCTCTCATGGAACATACTTCTTATGTGTTTAAAAAGTTCATTAAAAGCAGATCTTGATTGATTTAGAATCTTTCAATTGTCAGTTGAGCAATACATACTCAGCTCCTGACCATCAAGCAACATTTATACAACCAGGATGACCATATAGATAGTATATAAAATGTCTATGCTCTTTTCTTGTTACTGACTCAATACTACAAAAGGAAAATGTAAGTAAATGCAAAATGTGTAAATTCACAAGAATAAAAGATAAAACATTTCAATCAATTATTTGACAAGAATTTGTTGCTTAATGCAGGGACAATATATACATCTGAAATGTATAGTCCATGCTAATACAGGATTGTCAACAAACATAAGAGTTCAGCTTTCCTACATGGCTTAACACAAAAGACAGATGAAAATATGACCAATGAACACTCGTCAAGTTGATTGTAAGAAGACGGCTATGCGCTCCGAGTTGACAACAAAATTTTGACTGTTACAGAATTTAACTCCACACCAATATCTAGAACTGATATGATAATCAGTAGGAAGCATACCGAAAATTGGATTTACAAATAAATGAAAATGAAATATAGAAGCATTGATCATACCATTTGGGGGGGGGGGGGTTCTACCTTGTA
>MJUU01069977.1:6801-20547 GCA_002080025.1 Modiolus philippinarum
TAAAAATTTGTCCATTAGATCTATTTATATTTAGAATACCAAGCCTCTTGCAGGCGTACTTAACGAGCTAAAAGCAATATCTAGATTTTGACGTTTTGACCTCTGTGACCTAGACATTTGATCTGACCTTGATGAAATTTGCATAATGAGGTTCAGCTTCACAAGATCAATATACAGGCCAAATATGAAGGTCTATATCACATCTGGTTGAAAATATATAGGCAATAAATGAAAGTGACAACAAAACAAAGGGAGAGACCAGTAAACAAAATCAGTATAAATCTGACAGAATCAAGGAGACACAACCCAACACAGATCATTTTGGCAAGCCGTCATATTACCGACTTTGAATAGGCATTTTATAAATAAAATGGTGGGTTAAACCAGGTTTAATGATGCATAAACCTTATTTGACGACTAACTATAGCTTCTGTGTGCCCAGATTATGTTAAATGTCAAAGCCATAATATTGTCAAAACATTACATTTTTTTCACACAGGCGAAATGTCTTTGTTGTTGGATGAACAAGCCTTGTCTCATGATACAGGTACAATATTTTTGTCGCTTGGTGCACAAATCACTCCAAATTTACAGAAAGACAAACCTCAAAGACCAAACTTGAACAAAACCATCTTCAATAAAATTGGAAATTGGAATTGAATATTTATCAATCAAATCTGGATATCATCCAATAAATTTCTTGAAAAAAACTATTAATCTGCATTTGATGATGCAATGTTAAAGTTTTTGTTAAAGTTTTTAAATTTGCACTCAAAGACCATGACCTTTGAATTGAAACAATTTTTTTGGTGGATTTGTACTTGGTTCCATTAGATCTATTCACATGTAGAATATCAAGCCTCTAGTAATTGTAGTTAACGAGCTATTGCAAAATCTAGATTTGACCTTATGAATTCTGTGACCTTGACCTTTGACCTGACCTTGATGAAATTTGCATAATGGTCTTCAGTTTTATTGCAGCAGTCAAGCGAGTGGCAAAAGTAACATTTCAAAGAAATGATTTCCTGTAAGACAGCCCATGGTAAACACATTGTTGTTCATTGATTGTCAGCAGCCATGTAGAGTGTGTTTGTAGAATAATTGATTGACAGTACTGTCATAAGATTTACATTTGATAGGTTGGAATCAAATGTAAAATCAACTTAGGGCAGTACCAAATCAGACATTTCACATACTACATAGTTACGCAGTCTTTTGTGGTATGCTGTCAATCAATAATCAACAATGTTTCTTTCTCTGTGGTCGGTCTTTTTAGAAGTCGACTTGGGGTGTGAAATTACATCTTGTTAAAATGAAACTTTGCCACTCACTTGACTGTTGCAATATATGATCAATATACAAGCAAAATATGAAGATCCTATCACATCTGGTGTAAAAGATATAGGAAATGTTACAGTGTTTGTTAGTTTTCAAATTTGCACTCAGTGACCTTGACCTTTGACTTGACCTCAAATGTTATTTGGTGGATTTGTATTGAGCTCCATTAGATCTATTCGCTTGTAGATTATCAAGCCTCTAGCAATTGTAATTAACGAGCTATAGCAAAATCTAGATTTTGACCTTTTGACCTCTGTGACCTTGACCTTTGACCCGACCTAATTGAAATTTGCATCTTGGTGTTCAGCTTTATATGATCAATGCACATACCAAATATGAAGGGCCTATCACATCTGGTTCAAAAGTTATGAGCCAGGTTAAAGTTGCAGACAGACAGACAAACAGACAGACAAGGCAAAAACAATATACTCCCAATCTAAAGATCTAAGTACAATAGATTGTTTATACCCCTGGAAATTATGCATGACTGAAAGAAAGTATGTGTACAACTGCAGGGGTATCAACATAAAATACCACTGAAACTGATCTGTTCTGATGCTAATGCAACTGCATAACAAATATCAATGAGGTACCAGGAGTGGTTGCTGTTTA
Organism: Modiolus philippinarum; assembly: GCA_002080025.1. Taxonomy (NCBI): domain Eukaryota; kingdom Metazoa; phylum Mollusca; class Bivalvia; order Mytilida; family Modiolidae; genus Modiolus; species Modiolus philippinarum. The sequence goes on from MJUU01069977.1 coordinate 8,752, forward strand.
ACAGATGCAACAAAAACTTAAACATTCCATAAAAAGTGCATAAGTGTGACTGAGAAGGCATAAACATAAAACACCCTTAACTTATTTGCACTAATGCTAATGCAACAGAACACCAAATATCAATGGGCTACCATGAGTGGTTGATGTTAAACAGATGCAAGAGAAAATTGATTGATAATTCCACCATCGTTGCCGCTGCCACCGCCGGAATAACAATATCTAAGTCTTGCCTTTTTCAACTTTCATCGAAGGCTCGTCAAAAAGGAGAAACTTTGAAAAGGACTAACAAATGATCATCGTAATAAAGTTTAAAACCATTTGGCATACAGTTTCAAAGGAAAAGTTTTTTTTTGAGAGTTTACAAACAGACATCGACGCCAAGTGATGGCAAAAGCTGAGATGTCCTTCAGCCAGGTGAGCTAAATATAGAAAGCAGCCACAGCTTTCTAACCTTACCTTGTTGTGGACTATATTAATTCTTTTTAACAGATAAATTCGTGCATAAAATACAGGTCAAAGACTGCATCCAAAGCATTCACTGCAGCTGTCATCCAAAATACATCATGCATATCAATGGTTGGTGTGGTACATGTCAGTATGCAGAAATGGACTTCAATCATTCTACCTGACCAAGTCTCTCATGCATAAAAAGAAGGTCACAGTCAGCATTTGAAGCATGCCCTAGACATTGACCACACCCTTCATAGCGATCAGCTTAACATGGATGTAATTCTCCATGTAAAACTGATCCTATTTTTAAGCTACAATTGTACTAAACAATGATCAGAACGATGTGGATAGTGAACTACAAGAATGGTTGTATCTTTTACTGTTCAGTATACTTATTCATGTATTTCTGATCATTATGTATTGGCTTAACATTAGGATCAGATTTACACAGAAAATTGAATCCAAGTTTAGCTGATGGCTATGAAGGGTGTGTTGACGGACAATGGATGCCAAGTGATGGCAAAAGCTCAGATGTCCTTCAGTTGTGTGAGCTTAACATAGAAAGCAGCAAGAGCCTACTAATTATAAGCTCAACTTGTTGCGCAGCATTGTCATATATCAAACATGTCGGTAAACAAGAATGGACTATAATCTTTTTTTTAACAGATCAATTCGTGCATAAAAAGTAGGTAAAAAACTGCATCCAAAGTATTCACTGCAGCTGTCATCCAAAAATACATCATACCTACCAAAATGATTGATGAACATGTCAGTATGCAGAAATGGACTTTAAAAGCCCTCCTTAATAAACTGGAGCATTCTATGTATTGTGTGCATTTTGTCCCATGGACATTCACTCCATATCCTTTCATTATTTTCTGTTTAATCATTCTACCTAACCAAGTGGCTCATGCATAAAATATAGGCCAGTCAGCATCTGAAGCATGCAATGTTGTTTTTATCCCAAAATGCATCATACATACCAATATGGTTGATGTGGGACATGTCAGTAAGAGGGAATGGACTTGAACAATTCTACCTAACCAAGTCACTCATGTGTACAATTTAGGTCACAGACAGCATCCAAAGCATGTATTGCAGTTTTCATCCCAAAATGCATCATGCATACCAAAAGAGTTGATGTTGTACATGTCAGTAAGTAGGAATAAATTTCAATCATTCTTCCTAAATGGACGAAGACAATAAGGGTATTAAATAAGCCCCCTCACTTCGTGTGGCAAGCTAAAAAGGCCTGCAATGGTCAAGTTTGGTTCCAATTAGCTCAGTAGTTCTCAGAATATGTTTTCCTTTCAAAATATATATACTGTACTAGTGAATAACATCTACATTTTATAAAATATGTAAAACAAAACAATCAATGGTACTAATCATCCAATTTTGATAAATATTGTTCAATATTTTGTCTTCTGGTTGATAACGGTGTATAGGGCCTCCATGGATTCTGTTTAAAATCTCCTTCAGCTGTATACAAATTTCCATCATAACTAGTTTCTCGAAGAATCATATTCCTCTGAATTAATTTATCATAAAATTCTACTCCACCTTTGGCATATTCTTGTCCTAACATCATGGCTTTATTATCAGCCAAGCTATGAATTGACATAGTGTATTTTCCTGCAACAAAAAAGTATATCTGAATGAAAGCAAGTGCAAGACCAACATTGGTTAAAAGTCGAAAACCAGATTTAAATTTACTTGTCCACCATTTATTCCTCTCGGAATAGTACAGAAAACAGTACCATGAAAAAAACGGTGATGATGTGATAAGAGAAATATTAAGTGGATAATTTGTGTCAGCTAAATACATCTGCTGAGCAAGTGCAAACTTTTTAGCATTCTCACTATATATCAAGGAATACTTTAAATATTCTGTACATGCACTGTTCACATCTTTAACTTGGTTTGGTTCTTTACGTGAAAATATACTCTTCCAGTTGTGTACATCTTCCACAGAGCTGTAATTAAATGTCACTGGCACAGATATGACAACACCATACTTTAATGCATTGTATCCTCTTTGAACTATATTGATGTCTCTACCAATGATCACCTTAATTTTATCTGCAGTTCTTTTACTCCAGTTAGCTTTCACCTGTAAAGAAATGAGTGGAAAGTTTCAACAAAAGTGTATCTGAACATTTTATATTATGCAACAGTCAGTAAGTCTCATCGTGTGATCGTACAAGAATTCACATGAAAGCATTTGCCGCAATAAATTATGTTTTAGGATTAAGATGTTCAATTTTTTGTTTGAAACTTCCACATTTTTTGGTGAAAATGCAAACTTCCAGCTACAATTTATGTACAATTTATGTATAATGAAGTTTCAAAATTGTATGAGACCTAAGATTGTAGGAACACTTTGCCAATTGAGTTTATGTTTGTTGACGACCCTGCATCCATGGATCAACTGGTAAAAAAGACATGGATGTAGTTTTACTCGACATCTAGCAATGAATTCTGCTGAAACCAGTGATAGGGACTGTCTTGAACTTACTGTGAGTTATGAGGAAATCTCATTGTTGAAGGCCTCATGGTGACTTCAAGATGAAGAACAATAATAACAGTGTTGTTCCTTGCTTTGTCTAACTATACACCAGGGTTCATTAATACTGGTTCCCCAAAAGTGGAGGAATACACAGAAGAGAAGAAATGAAATAATAGATATTTTTAGTAACATCCCTCATCATTGATATATATAATACAGTACAAACAGAGGCATTCATTTAAAAATCACTCTGGTCCGACAATTTTCACCCTTGTCACCCCGGATTTCACAGGTTTTGTTGGTGTTTGTCCGGCAAAATTGTCGGAAAAATTTCACCCAAACAATCGTCGGTAATTTTCTTTGATGTTGGGTCAATTGATAAATGCCGGTGACAGTCGGACTTCCACCAGAATTGTCAGAGTTTTTGTGTCCTAATTGTCTCTTCAAAAGTTTTAGGCTAATATCAAGAGGAAACAAGATAGGATATGGGTAAACCCATATCCAAGGATGCTCGATTGTTCACATACCTGTAGTACCTGTACAATTTTGAAAAGGATCATTTTCAAACAAACAAAAACAAAACAAAACAAACAAAACAAAACAAAAAGATGAGCTTATGTTTATGAATTTTTTCATTTCATTTTTATAGGGTTTCGTTTCTTTGGATTCTTCTTGTCGTAAGCTCTCAGGATCACTATTAGCCCTTTCTGTTTCTTAGCAATATGGAAAATTGGGGGGGTGGGTCAAAACTGCACATGTACTAGATAATACACAGTTATGCTTTTATTTGATTTTCACTGAATTAAATGCCTGTCAACATCCAGAGACATACAGAGATTAGCAACAACTCGAAATGGTTAACATCACACATGTAAACTCTCCAATGATGCAACACTAGAATCCGTTCGGAACTTCTCTTAATTTTAGTCAAATATGAAAAAGAAAGGAAATGGGGTAAATGTCAAGGAGACAACATCCCATATCCAGGTTAAAACAACCCAAAACAAAGCATCTAGGGGTCATCATATGGTCTTCAACACAGTGAGGAACCTCACACCATATAGCAAGCCCTAAATGGCCCCAAAAGGGTAAAAAAGTGGATAAATACACAAAAAGACTCACAGTAAAAATCAAACTAGAAAAAAGTCAATGGAAACAAACCACATCCAACAACCCAAATATCAAGAAACTAAAATTTTAAAAGAAGACACGGACAAGCCAATCACCAACATATTCCTGACTTGGGGCAGGCGCAAAAATTGCGGTGGGGTTAAACTCGTTTTCTTGGATCCAAAACCCTCCCCCTATGTGTGGTGAATGGCTAAAAAATAAATACACAAAAAGACTCACAGTAAAAATCAAACTAGAAAAAAGTCCAACTTATCAAGACGAGTACCCTTACAATGAAGTACATAAAACATGAAGACAATACACACAGGTACTGTTCGGACAAATGCTCGCAGTTACTGACAGCTAGCTAAGGACATAATTTCCGTTGACTATGATATCAAGCCTTCTTACATATGAAACTTCAAAGTTTACCTGTATGGGCACAATGTACCGATGGTAAAGTTATTAACTTTACTGAATAATATCCATGACAATTTATCAATATTCATTAAAAAACGTTATGTTGACATTTCTGTACAGTTTTAATAGATAATTGTTGAATGCATATTAAGTTTTTTATTCAATCTGTTTCTAGAATTTATGTTTGTATGTATGTTTTTAATCATGTGTGTTTTATGTCATTGCCTCCTGTGGGTCCATGATTAGTTTAATAAAAATATTTGATTTGATTTGATTTAATTCAAATTACAGGTATTGGGAATTAAAAATCGTCTTACCTCACAGGAAGTCTCGCACACGGGTGTTATTACAGATTTTTACAAAGGATTAACTAGGAGTTTCTAATCTTTGTCTCTGCAACATGTACTACAATCACTAATTTGACAAATATTTGCGAGCATAGGGATCTTTTCTATTTCAGTTTTGTTTGCTGTTTGTTTGTATGTCTTTTTCACAATTCTAATTATTATTATAGATCATAATAATATGATTTTTTAAACATTACACATTTTTATTCAAATCAAAGTGAACTAATACTATACGGAACGATTAAGGATTTTAAAAGAAAAGGCATGGCCATATTTTTTATTTCTAAAATTAATTGATATACAATGTATATCCATGATGAAATATTTCCGCTCAAACTATGTTTTTGTATAATTTAACTAACATCAAGATGTAGACAGGAATAAAAGCCCCTTCCTTGATAAACTGGAGTATTCTTAGTGCATCATACTCTTGATCGTGCTTCAAATAAATAAATTAGTGAACTACTACAAAGTGTACTTTAAATGTTATTTTTCAAACTAAAATGTACTATAGAAGTAGATATGAAATATTATCGGTAATTTATACTTCTTGCCTTTGATGTGTACTGACCGATAAAGTCATTATCAACGTACTGGACCATATCAAAAATTTATTGGGTCAGTACGTCAGATGACATGCGCGAACCGAAGCGACGCGCATTAATCTGAATTGAAAGTAAAGTCATGAATGAATTATTTGCGACAACAAACAGTAAACAGTTTTGAAATTGTTCGTATATTGAACAGAAATACAAGTTTCCCTATATCTTTTGATAGTATTTATGAAAAAATCATACCTTGATACTGCGATAAAAACATCAGGCCATGAATCCAATTCGCTATGATGGTTTGCTTTCTTCTAATGAACTGTCGCCAATAAAGGACGCCTACCCCGTTACTACAAACCCCTACAATACTGAATTACGCAGGGTGTGTTCAGTGACAAAAAAGGCGCCATGCTAAAATGACGGTCTGTCTTTGACAAATTAATCTTCTCAGGTGATGTCCATTTGAAGCAATAATTACTTACTAGGATGCGGCATTGATTTTATGTTGTTTTATAGCAGTTGAATGGGGCTGTTTCCATCATTTGTTACACCATTTCCAACGAAATTAAAATGACAAGACGTGTCTTGTTCAAACCTAACGTACAGAAGGATGTGACATCACACTACCCTGACGTCAACAAGAATTGTGCACAATACAGTTTACGCATGAATTATTCTCCAAAGAAAGAGTTCCCTTTATTTTTTTCAAAAGTTAAAAACGAAATTGCAATATTTGGAATTTCCCGATAAACAGAATATAGGACTTTTTGTTTTTGATACGGACTTTATCAGGTAGCATATCAGGTTCGCCCTAGCGGGCTCACCTGATATACTACCGTGATAAAGTCCATATCAAAAACAAAAAGTCCTATATTCTATATTTAATAACTATTTTTAGTTATTGCTAAACACAATTCCAGGTAAAGGACAAACTTTTTCTATCAATGGCAATTCAGTAACCTGATAGCAAAATGTATTTTAGATAGTTAAAACATTTAATATATATATAAAATAAATATTTCCATGTAAATTCTAATAATAGAAATTTAAATTAACAAAATTCAGAATTTAAAGACCATCAGATCTATATATATTTCTTTTTAATGAAAATTTATACTTTTTAATTAGATCAAGTATTAAAACAAATATGATGTAATCATAAATTTGATAATTATTTGTCGATTTTAAAAACACAGAATTTAAAGAAAGATAACTCACTACATAACGATCAATAGACATCTGCCTGATACTGAGGAAACGGTGGTGTATGAATATTTGTAATATTAACTGTCAAAACATGAACAAATCGCTTCAAATCATAAGTAAAAATACACCTCTTAAATTATGTGTATTCAGATAATTGATCTAGGGTGAGTTAAACTGATAAAAAGTCACCAAATACCGAACTATTTCCTATGCCATGACATTGTGATCTGTACCCAAAAACAATTATATACTCTTGAATAGATAGTACGCACTGATCGAGTATATGAAAATAAACTCAATGACAACCAGGTTTCATGTGACTTCCCTTTCAAAATCGTATTTCCGAACGTATTAATAAATGCCACGAATAAAAAAAGACAATTGGATGGCTTCGATGAAACATATACCTATGTAAAAATATCTCCTTAATTTCCATTTGACCGAGAAAAGTGGGTTAAAACACGTCTAATTTCAAAACGTAAGCCTCCGTAGATTCTCATACTGACATGCTAGAATGTTCAGGTTGCACTAAATTGAAGCATGGAATTTCTATTTTTATGACCAATCAAAATACAGTTTAGCGGATTCCCCTTAAAAATAGGCTTGCACATATTTTTTGTGACAAAAATAGGAGCCAAAGACGTGGTCTCTTCCAAAATTCGCCGAGGCATTTCAGAATTAAATTATTAGATTCTATCTCAGCAAAAAGGAACTTTTATACAATTGGAAACTTATTTCGGATAAAACACTTTTATGAAGATGTTAGCATAAAAAAATGAGAAAAGTTCACCGTCTGTTGAGCGTGGCATCATGTAAAAAATAACAAATGCTTTTATGGAATGTTATGTAATTCTTGGAACTGAATATTCACTGAAATATTCCCTGCAAGGATATGTGAATATTGATTTTCTCTGAAGCTATTTTTCGTGTGATCTTTTTTTTAATTCAAAGTTATTAATAGCGTGCTTTTTATAGGATTAACCTTGACCTAACAAAACCAAATTACGCAATTTTAAGGCTGATATTCGTGCAAATTATTTAATAAGTAACAAATTATTTTATATAATATGACCTGTTAACAACTTTGAGTTCTGACAGTCACATATAATTCACGATGTTCATACCAATTATAAGTTATTTTCTGCCATATGCATAATATTTTTTAAAAATATCATTTCGATATTCCGACTATTTTTGAAATATGAAAAGCAAGCTTTTCCAAAATAATTAACTGCACTTAGAGATAATTACTTCGTATACACAAGTAGATAAATGTTGACAAGTACAATTAAAAACAGCAGGTGAGTTAATCCTCTGTTTATCAGTTTCACGGACATCCGTGAATGTCAGTGAATGTCGGGTTTGTTGTCGGACATTCACCCGTTTCACACACAATTCACCAACGTCGGATTTGAGTGATTATCAACTGAATGCCTCTGTCTGTACTGTACATATATAAATACCTGTAAAACGAAAGTGAATAAATGAAGAAAATATGCTGAATGATTTAAAAAAGCTATTTTTACCAAAAAAATTCTATAGATATCAAGAAACATTTCATCATAAATTAGTTTAATTTCTATATATATATAAATAAACAAAATATAATTTCATTTTTCTGGTGAAATTTTACCATACAGTCACATGCCAAGGTCAAGGTCACGAGGTCAAATATTCTGGTACCAACTGAAAGGTCTCTCCACAAGGAATACACATGCAAACTATGAAAGCCCTATTACTTACCATTCAAAAGATATACTCAATGTTAAAGTTTTTATGCAGGCCAAGGTCAAGGTCACAAGGTCAAGTATTCTGGTACCAATTGAAAGGTCTTGCCACAAGGAATGCACATGCAAAAGATGAAAGCCATATCACTTACCATTCAAAAGATATACCCAATGTTAAAGTTTATTATTTTTTTCAAAAAGTCCATCACATGTCAAGGTCAAGGTCATAAGGTCCAAAATTTTGGTATTGTTTGAAAGGTCTTGCCACAAGGAATACACATCCAAAATATGAGAGCCCTATCACTTACCATTCAAAAGATATACCCAATGTTAAAGTTTTTTGTGGACAAACAGACAAACAGACAAACAAACAGACAGACAGACCAAAAACTATATGCCCCCAAATCTTCAATTCACGGGGGCATAAAAATTATTACACATGGTATGAATTCCATGAAAATTTGTCCCAATGAAATAGTGTTGAAGGTCAAATCCACAAGTTTTTATCCCAAACGAAATTAAATGATTATACAGTACATTCTAAATGTCTAAAAAGCAAATATAACTTGACCTCTTCTTCTATACGTTTTAATCCTTGTGAAGTCTCCACTACTTCCCTGTTGTCATCATATAACTGCATTCTGTACTTAACATAAAGGTGTAGTGCAAATGAATGGCTGCATCCATACAAAAATCCAAAACTAACAGCACCAAGAAATGCTGCGTTAACATGAATATTATACCATGCACACATTTCTGTATTTTTAGTGTGAAAATCTGAAAAATATAGGGCTATTAGTTAGTGCTAAAAATAATCATTCCTGTGAGTCAGTGTAAAATATTAGAAAAATATAGGTAGTCAGCATAAAAATCAGAAAAAATATTACCCCCAGTAGTAAGTGCAAAAATCTTAAAATTGTAATTGTGGTTGTTTGTCTGGGAAAATTTGAAAAGAAAGAACCCTATCTGTTTTTCATTCTCGGTTCGAAGTATGCTAACTGCAAAAATATAAAAAATTATCAGGGTTGTTTGTCATCATAACAATCTAAACTAAAGGTGACTTAAGGTAAAGCCACAAAAGGATATTAACATACCCCAATCACCTAGGTATATAAAAAGTCAAATTACCTCCCCTTTCTATTGTCAGACAAAAATTATATTCCTTGATGCACACTATATATATAGTGTTCTACTTCTGTGTAAAGTTTCATTAAAATACCTCTAGTGGTTAAAAAGGAGTTGCACTTAAATTCATATTTAAAATTTATATTTGAAACAGTTTATTGTATTTGCAAAGATTTTTTGTCCAAATTGAAGGGTATTTTCCCCCCTCCGTGCAAGACCTACAAAGGTAGTCAAGGACGTTAAACACCTCCCAGTCAGTCAGGGTATTTTCCCTTTGAAAATGTAACCAATAATTTTACTCCTATCTATTTTACTATTAATTGTTTATGGGAGTATAACCCTTTTTCATAAAGTATTGCCATCTTTTCCTAGATTGGAACTCTCCCATCAACTGGAGATACAAACACTCCTCGCTTCCGGTTATCACTCGTGTGGTTGGCTAACAATACACAACTTGAACCCTAACATTTTAATTCTAGCAAAATTAATGTATTTTCACAGTAAACAAGACCTAGTAATCTAAATATAAATAATTCAGGATTAAAAACACTTGATAATAGCTTGGTTTGATAACCAGAACTGTTTCATTGTATTTAAATAATGTCAAAAGCAAAAAGCGGACCAAATGATTTTTCAAAAAGGCCTATATTTAGGACATTGTAGGATAAAAGGTTAATAGCTTTGATTGGTTATAAGACTTTGGTGATTTAATTTTTTTCTGTACGCTTGTTTTTTGGTAGAACAAAAGTGGGCATTGAAGGAGGCAGATGCCGTATTTATGTCTGAACCATGAATTGGAAAATACTGGTTTAATATATATCCACACTTGACCAACTTAGACTTTACTCTTGACTGATAACTGTACTTCCTTTATAAAAATAAACATAATTTCCTCTCGATTCATATACACAAAAGCAATAATAGCAAGCACAGCAAGCTCAATGGTATCGTGTGTATGTCTAATTTTTCAAGTCAATGATCATACATGTGTACTCAGATGTTGATAAACAAGACTTATCTGACTTAAGGCAGAATAAAAAAAAAATCTGTGTTTCTGGTAACCCGACCGACCCTAGATTTTTGGGGCTAAAAATGCCTACCCTAAAGTTTTTTTGCAATTTTTAAAGAAGCACTGTTAAAGTCCAGAAGTTACTCTCTATATGTCTATGTAAAAAGTTTTGGAAAAATTAAAAAAAATGCCTACCTACCGACCCTAATTTTGAAGAGTATGTTACCGGAAACACAGGTATTTTTTTAAAGCCTTATCTGAATATGTATAAATAATGGTAATTTGCATATTAAGAGGTTGCTTCATAGATTTGCCATTTCAGCAAAGAACTTTTCAGTTATGTCATAAAAGTGTTGAGGATGAATTCATTTTATGATGTTATGTGATAAATTGAAATCTGAACAACATTTAATGTCTTCTTAAGTTCTTTTATTATCCCTGCAATTTCGAATGAAAGTTCGGGGATATTGTTGTTGGCCTCGTCCGTCCGTCTGTCACACATACTTGCGACGTGAACTCCTCCTACATTTTTGGATTTAGGGTTTTAATTTTGTTATAGAACTGTTACATATATGCTGCAGATGCACAATAAGCTTTCAGATTTTTGATATTGGTCTTGTTGCAAACAAGAGGCCCCAAGATGTCCATTTTGACACATGTGGCATGGGACACGAACTCCTTCTACATTTTTGAATTCAGGGTTTTAATTTTGTTGTAGAATTGTTGCATATGGTCTGTAGATGCGCAATAAGCTTTCGGATTTTGGATAATTATCTTGATGCAAACAAGAGGCCCAAGACAAAGACCACAAAATGTGGATTGTGACACATATGGCATGCGATGCAAACTCATCCTACATTTTTGGATTTATGGATTTAATTTGTTGCAGAATTGTTGCATATAGTCTGTAGATGCGCAATAAGCTTTCAGAATTTTGATTCCTGTTCCAACTTTGGTAAATTTCCTGAAAATGTTAAAGACTGATATTTTTGGACATTTTGGCATATAATCTTATATCTTAGCAAGTATTTGGAAAAAATAAAAATTCTGAAATCTTAGAATTCGAAAATGTGATTCCAACTTTGGTAAATATCCTGAAAGTCTCAAAGACCACTGATTTTTTGGAATTCTACCTAGCAACCATACTTTTAGCATTTGTTTTGATAAGGTTAATTATTTTCATGAATTGGATTTTAATAATATTTGATTCCAATTTTGGTAAATTTCCTGAAAGTGTCAAAGACCACTTATTTTTTGGAATTCTACCTAGCAACAATACTGTTAGGATTTGTTTCCATTAGGGCAATCATTTTCACCAATTGAATTTCAAAAATATTTGATTCCA
>MJUU01069977.1:33162-53695 GCA_002080025.1 Modiolus philippinarum
CACTACTTTGTCCAGGATGGCTAAGCACGAAAACCGTACTTTAAAACAAGTGTGCATGTTTAATGTTTGTTTGTCCGGTGTAGGAGTAATTTCCCTTTCAAGATTTGACCAAAAAACACAAAATTTGACTAGAACTTGCATGGACCTTAATTAATTGGCAAATCATCTATTTATTATCTTTCATGTCTTTGAAATGGTTCATCAAAATCAATCAGACAAGCCATCATTAGATTAAGGTCAATTTGAACAACTTAATACATGTGTAATAATAGACTTAAATGTGACCAATAAGTCAGAATTTCAACAAAACTGAATATAATCAAAAAAGACTTCCATAACTTAATGAAGTTATCGACAGAGTAATGTCCCTTGTGTAATGGATGTGACTGATTATGTCCCTTGACGAAATTGGACTTTTAGTGTTTATGAATTTTAGAACATTCGTTTTATAATTTAAATCAATAGGACTTATTATAATTGACAGTAAATGTGTTTATTTCATATTTATTTTGTTTAATATTTGATTTTATTCATCTTTTGTCTTTACTTTGAAAATTTAGATTTCTTTCCTTACTTTTCTGAAGTAATTTTAACGAAGACATATATAGATATGTTCGACTATCATTCTGGAGTAGTGGGTGGACTATTCTTACTCCACATCAAAAAGCAATCTGAATTAGATTGCCAGTGGCGGATTTAGGGGGGGGCCCGGGTGGGCCTGGGCCCCCCCTTAGGTCGGAAAATATTTAAAATTCCTAGGGGTTTTTAAAAAAATTGGGTTCCGGGCCCCCCCTTTTGAAAAAAATATTGGTCGGGCCCCCCCTTAGCAGAAAGTCTGGATCCGCCACTGATTGCAGCTCGCATGAAAGTTAGTCTTTCAACCTCGAGCAACTTTTGGCTTATACACGTTCTAAAAAAGCAGTCTGAATTAGACTGCCACTCGCATGAAAGCCAGTCTTTCAACCTCGAGTTCTTTTGGCATTACACATTTTGGCAATATGATTTGGATACTTTCTAAAGTCTTAAAACACAACGCGAAATATTCTTTTGGCCAAGTTTGAAATGCTTTCTTTTTGTTTCAAAGTTGCTTTTCTATTTGGAATTCATCTTGATTCTTGTTGATGTTGAACTGTTGTACATTTGTAAATAAAGTATTCGAAATGTTTGAATCGTTATGTTCAGCCATATACTGATATCAGGTATCCTGCATACGAATCAGGGGCGAAGTATCTGCCACTACACTGCCCAGGAGGTCAAATCTGGTCGATCACTGACCCCTTCCTGTTACACTTGATTAACTCATAAAGGTTATTGCTTGATAACTGGTATAAGTTATTTTAAAAAAGTCGAGGTCTCATAGTAACTCATTTAAGTGATTTTGGTGATAACTTATTTAAGTGGCACCCCTGACTGCTGAAAAAAAAATTCTCAATTTTAGGTGGCGAAATGTCCACGTATCGAAATGTCCCACCCAGTATAATACGTCTAGGTGCCGAGATGTCTTACTGGTTTTCTCTTGCAGAAGAATGGAAATTATGACCAGTTTTGTTGTTGTTTTTTTTTCGATGGAATTCTACAATGCTAGGAATTTTTGTATTCATTCACCATGGGGGCTGACATCTTGGATCGAAAACGAGGTAGAATTTCATTCATCCACTTCCGTTCAAATATTGGAAAAGAAAAATGTTTATGAACTCACAAATATGACTCATTTAAAGGATAACAATGGATAATTCTCACTAGTTTTTAATGTTTTAAATAAGATGACATGATTTTACGGTGATTTTAAATAGTGGTTGGCATTACCATTAAAAAATGTCCAGGTTTTTTAGATTTTTATCTCGTCGAAGGACGGGTAGAGGAATCAAACGAACTGAAATCGGACACCCTAAGAAGAAAAATGTGTTACAATGTATTGTTATGCTATTAGATGGAACTGATTTTAGTGTTGATTTACCTGTAAGTCTAATTTCATTGATGCATACCCTTTAAGAGATGAATTAGATATAATTTTAGAGACTAAAGCTTGGTCATTTAGTGGAATGTGCTGTAGTGCAGGTAGATTTGATAGTAGATCATCAGAACTTACAGAATATTTCCTTGGCTTACTCTGTTAAATGTTTTTGATGCTATCCTTATTTCCTACACGTAACAAGAACAATGCAGAAGTTGACCCTTTCATCATGTTCATTACAAAAGTCCCATTATTTTAATTACGTTTTCCAGTCGGTCTGTCCCAAAGTAGTTCTGTTCCCAGTCGTTCCGTCTTCAGTGCATTACCAGCTGAAAGAGAACAAATAACCGATAGAATCTAAATGAATAGCATATATATATATATATAACCCAGCTAAGGATAAGCTTTGCAAGATTGAAGTACTCCTTAGTTTTAAACAAACTGATTTCTAAATCATAGAGAACAAATAACCAAAAGGATCTTTATGAAAAGCCAACTATACCAATTGTATGAAAACAGGTGGACTGCATGACGCTCTGGACACCCTTCATTTTCATGAAAATGACCTCAAAGTAGATTTTTTTTCATTTTCAACAATCAGTATGCACAGAAAACACTACATAATTAGAGAACAAGGAACCAAAGTACAAGCTTAAGTAATATATACATTTAACTACGTACATGTACGACTCAATTATATGGGAAGCAACTAAAATTTCTGTTTTAATTTCCGATTCAAGATCAAAGTTAAAATTATGAATATCAGAACATGATGACTGTCACCATAAAAATTATTAGTTGGAAAATAATATATATATTGATACCAATTAATACCCAATAATGGGATAGAATATATTGGGGACATATCAACTTTGGGGCCGGAACAACTGGTGCCTGAACTACTTGAGGGCAGAACTACTTGGGGACAGACTGGTTTTTGGACAAAACTACTGGATACCCTATTTACCATGCAGTACATTCAGTTCAACCAGAATTGAACTTTAGATCACATCTGCACAGGTGTGGAGGCCTCCTTTTAAAATCAAACTACATATTTATAAACTCGACTGAAAGGTAACTTGAGATCAACTACAATCTCATATATAGCAACAAATTAACATTATTAGACTTCCTTCGACACTTGACATCTCGCTTTCCACTGTTAATAATGGCATGATAGAACCTTTAAGGCTTCTTATATAATTATATTATGTTACTTAGAGGAGCAGATTTAAGAATAACATTTAAAAAAATTCTTTTGTTGATACAACTGTTCTGCGATTTTCAAATAGAGATTTTTCGAAATTTGGGCACAAATTCATTGCATATCATAATATTGGAACTTTTTGTCTACTTTTATGTACATGATGTACATTGTACTGAAATAGTTGTCAAAATTGGCATAAAAAGACTTTAATTTGGAATTGATTTGCAATGTTCTTTGTGGCATATAACTGCAAATATACTAGTACATGTATATAATGGCATGTACAATGATGTAGTTCCGTTTATTTTCAATAAATTGCTTTATTGAAGATGGTGATACTAATCCAGGTTCCAAACAATTTTAGGGAAAAGATTTTCTTAAACATGTTCAAAGACCATATAAGTACTTTATTCTTCCATGGTTTGTATAAATTTCCAAAGATATTAGTGAAGTATAGCGTCTTTCAATAATCACTTATTTGCTTAATAATATATAAATTGATTATTTATATAATTAATTGTCATTTAAAGTCTGGCCGTGGACTTACTTTGAACACTTTGCATATCACATTCCTGATGGTGCATCAGATGTTATTGTTTCAAATAATAAAGGAAACTTATAATTTATAAGAACAAATTATTGATGACAACAATCAGGATTTATCATGTTTAATATCAAAATAAAGGAAATAAAAAAATAACCATTATTATACCCCCGCCAACAAAGTTTGGGGGTATATAGGAATCACCCTGTCCGTCCGTCCATCCATCCGTCCATGTACCTTGTCAGCGAATGTTCCCCTAAACGGCTGCTTGGATTTCGATGAAATGTTACACAGTTGTACTACACCATCTGAAGATGTGCATGAAGTAATATTGTTGCTGCCTGAAATTTTGAAGGGGAGAAAATTCGTCTTTGAATATTTTCTGGAAAAAGTGGGGAGGCGAACCTTGTCAGTGCATGTTCTCCTAAACGGCTGCTTGGATTTTGATGAAATGTTACACAATTGTAGTACACCATCTGAAGATGTGCATGAAGTTATATAGATGGTGTCCGAATTTTGAAGGGGAGATAATTCGTCTTGGAATATTTTCTGGAAAAAGTGGGGAGGCGAACCTTGTCAGCTCATGTTCTCTTAAGAGGCTTCTTGGATTTTGATGAAATGTTACACAGTTGTAGTACAACACCTGAAGATGTGCATGAAGTAATATGGTTGCTGTCTGAAATTCTGAAGGGGAGATAATTTGTCTTTGAATATTTTCAGAAAAAAGGGGGAGGGGTGATCCTTGTCAGCACATGTTCTCCTAAACCACTGCTTGGATTTTGATGAAATGTTGCACAGGTTTAGTACACCAGCTGAAGATGTGAACAAAGGAATATGGTTGCTGTCCAAAATTTTGGAGGGGAGTTAATTCATCTTTAATATTTTCAGAAAAAAGGGGGAGGTATATCATCTTGTCCATACTTGTATTGGGTCCACACACACTTAAATTTACACTTGCCACATTGATTCAGGGTTCAATTAGGTGAGAGTATACCTGGCTGCCTTTCGGCGACAGCTCTAGTTTTCCTTTACTTATGGAAAATGGAACATTTTGAAAATAATTAAAAATGGTCATAAAATTTATAACTGTTTTTGGTGATACCCCTGACCATGCTGACTTTTGATTTCAATAGAAATGGACTTTACAGCCAAAATTATATATAGATTCCACAACAGTATCGAATGAGAAACAACATTTCTACACTTGAGATAGTTAAATTTTCAAATATTTAAACACAAGGCATGCCGAGCCATTTAAATATTTAGAGCCCCGCATCGAGATGCCTGTGCCCTATAGTTTCACTTTGTCTGTATGTCTGTCAACAATTTTTTTGTCAAAGATTTCTCGGCTTTTATTATTAATAGTGGAAATGATTTGAAATTTGGTCTGAAGCTTGGAAATGATGAGTTGTATCATGTGTATTGTGTAAAGCCACCCTTAAAAAATTGTTTGTTTACTGTTTATCGACCTACTCAATAAAATTTATTGTCATTTCACAGAGGAAAATTTTTTTTATTCTTTTTTTAGTACATTTTCTTTTAAAATGAACCATTTTTTGACATGTTTGAAGAAAAAAAAGATAATTCACCAACCTACACTACCTACTCACATCCAAAATTGTTAGTCTATAAACAGCAAACAAACAATTTGTTAAGGATGGCCTAAGCGATTTTCAAGTTTGTCCATGTTGTCGGACTTCCACTTCCTGTTTGCCAATACTTTGAACTTCGTTTGCGGGGTATATAGGAATCACCATGTCTGTCCGTCCGTCCCCTTTCGTGTCCGGACCAGAACTTTTGTACCGTAGCACCTAGGATTATCAAATTTGGTGTGTGGATGCATCATGGCAAGACAATGTGTCGCATACCATATTTAGGTCACTGTGACCTTGACTTTGACCTTGGACCTTTATGATAATAAAACCGTGTCTGGAGCAGAACTTTTGTACCGTAGCACCTAGGATTATCAAACTTGGAGTGTGGATGCATCATGGCAAGACGATGTGTCGCATACCAAATTTAGGTCACTGTGACCTTGACTTGATCTTTGACCAGTCAGGGGTGTAACCTATTCAAGTTATCAAATGAAGTACTTTTGTGTAACTGAATTGAGTGATCATGTATTTTCATCAATAACTTATTTAAGTTATCAAATGTTGATTTCTTGAAAATGTCAAACTTTGATTACAAATTTCTTTATGATAAAGATTTTTCTCAAACAAACAATAGTTTTTCCCATATGGTTTGGATCCTTAACTGTGTAATTACCTATCAATTATAAATGCGCAAAGAGAGGAAATACATGCGCCAACCCCCATAAAGATTGGACCCTTGGGAAATTAAATCTCAATTATTTTTGAAATGGTTCATCAAAATCAATTAGACAGGCCATCATTAAATTGAGGTCAATTTGAACTACTTAATACATGTGTAATAATAGACTTAACTGTGACCAATAAGTAAGAATTTCAACAAAACTGAATAAAATGTATAAAACACTTCAATAACTTAATGAAGTTATTAACAGAGTAATGTCCCTTGATTAACAAAACAGTAACTCATATAGGTTATTGCTTTATAACTGGTATAAGTTATTTAAAAAATGTCAGTTTCTTATAGTAACTCATTTAAGTGACTTTGGTGATAACTTATTTAAGTTGTACCCCTGACTGTTGACCTTTATGAGAAGAAAACCATGTCCGGATCAGAACTTTTGTACCGTAGCACCTAGGATTATCAAACTTGGTGTGTGGATGCATCATGGGAAGACGATGTGTCACATACCAAATTTAAGTCACTGTGACCTTGACTTTGACCTTTATGATAGTAAATACTTGCACATTTTGTGCCGAAAGCTTGGTTAAATCAGCTTTGTATCCACTGAATTATATATTATTTAATGTATTACCCTTTAAATGAAGTACCAGATATGAACTGATTGGAATAAAACCTTTAATTTCAGTCCTGACAGGCTTTATTTCTGTTAGATTTACTTTCCAATTACCATGTGGCTGAAGGTCAAATTTCAAAATGACATGCCTTGGTACTCGAATGCAGTTGCAGGGGGTATTAGTCTGGCTTTGCCGACAGCTCTAGTTACTATTAACAAATTTTTCGTCACAGATTTTTTGGCTTCTACAATAGGGAGTAATTTGAAATTTGGTCTAAAGCTTGGAAATGATAAGTTGTACTGTGTAAATGATTTTCAAGTTTGTCAGGTATCCACTTTCTGTTTGACGATACTTTGATTTTTTTTTATGAATGAAATTTTAGTCACAGATTTCTTGGCTTCTACATTATCTACAATAGGGAATGATTTGAAATTTAGTCTGAAGCTTGATAATAATGAGTTGTATTGTGTATTCAATTTTCAACATAGTGGGGCGTCCACTTCCTGTTTGCCGATACTTTGATTTTTTGATTATCAACAAAATTTTCGTCACATATTTCTTGGCTTCTACAATAAGGAATACTTTTAAATTTGGTTTGAAGCTTGGAAATGATGAGTTGTATAATATAAGGGATTTTCAAGTTTGTCAGGTGTCCACTTCCTGTTTGCTAATTTTTATGATCATCAAAATTTTTTCGTCGCAGATTTCTTGGCTTCTGCAATTTGGAAGGATTTGAAATTTGGCCTGATGTTTAACTATGAACCAAAGATTCGTCAATGATTTCTTGGCTTGCATTGATGGTAATGATTGGAAATTTGGTCTGAAGCTTGAAGACTTTTAGGTTTTTCACTGAACTACATGTACATTCTGTTTGCTGATACTTTGATTTTTAACTTTAAATGACTTGATATTTAGTCTGAAGCTAAGAAATGATATAGTTTGGCAAAATCTTAAGAAATCACTGTATCCAGCAAATTACTGTACAACACATTAGTGTGTCGAACAGAATTGGAATCCACACTTATCTGATTTTTACTTTTGCCCAGAGATTCAGGATCGAAATTGCAGGGGCCCTTCCAACAAAGCCAGTTTCGACATGCTCTACTTGAACAAAGATTTAAACAATGCATGCCGAGCCATTTAATATTGAACATTAACTCTCAGGAGTAAAGAAATGTCATTTTACAAGAGATACAGTTGTGGGATCTGTTTCTCTAATGATTGTAAGGCAATACTTGACCAAAAAATGACCCCTCGTTTTTCTGCTGATCCAAAATATATGTGTACTTTAAGCGTTACACGATCAGGCATGGTTGCCTTTTTTCATTGCATCACAATGGTAAAATTGGAAGAAGGCAAACAAATTTGACATCATTATAGTGACTTTCAGCCAATCAGTGTCAGAGAACAACATTCTCTTTAGAGTGGAGTAACATACTTCTCCCACTGTTCAGGAAACCTGAAAACAGGACAAAAATTAGAGGAACCTATCCTTCAGGTTTTCTCATCATGGACAACTTGAGCCTAATATAGAATTTCCCCAGGAATTTCACCATCAAGTTAATTGTCAAGGGACAACTAGTGAGATGTGGACAAAATATCATCCTGCGTGGCATGTGTTGACCTACATGTACATGTACGTACATGAATATTCTGTCGACAAATTATTACATGTAACTTTAGCTGAGACTGATATTAAACAAAATAGCATATTTTGCTACGAAAGTCAAGTGAACTTAGTGTTAAAAAATGAAATAGCAAAATCATGAAAATGTAATTAGGAAGACATTGCTTTTGAGAAAATGAATGTTAACTTGCAATAATTATATGCTATCTTGTTTAGAAGTGCTTCAGATTATCAGTTAAATGTGCATGTATATGCAGCTGAGAAAGAGTTATGCCCTGAAGGTTTTACAGATAAACTGGACTCTCAGTGATACTGCCGATGTCTACTGAAATCCATGATGATTCTTTACCAAACCCTTTGGGAAGTTTTGAATTTGATTTGACAGTGTTTTACCAGCAGACTACATGTGGGTTCCTTGAGCTAGCCGGTAGTTTAGCGGCCAACACTCCTTGACCCATCTTTCTAAATTATGTTTTGTTTTATTCTTTCTTTCTCAAGATTGTGGTCTTGGAGTTAGTAGTCTACCTGTATTTTGTTTTATTTGTATGTTTATTATACTATAGGAAAACAGGATAGAGAAAGGGGAGGTTTGGGTACCCATAAACAGGTTTAACCCTACCTCTAGTTCTTACTAGTGCCGGAACCAAGTCTGGCGTTGTCTACGTTTGTCTTTTGTCTTTTTATTGTTTTTCTTGTACAGTTCCCTAGTAGTTTGTGGAATGTGATTGTAATTTTCGGCCATTGTAAGGGTTTCCTTTTATCTTTGCTATATTAATAAGATGATTTTATCACTGTATTCTGATTTTTGAGAAAGTAAAAATACTGCATACAATTTGATGACTGATATTTTGCTGGTTGAGTATCAGAGTTGCCTCAAAGTACATGTATGAAAAAGCCAACCGTTAATGATATACTAACATGTAATATTTGATTATGTATATCTATATGAAGTTAAAAATCCAGAAAATGACACTAATAAATACACTATGTTAAATCAGACTGTACTATCAGTAATTATATGACACTTAGTTATGTTTATAATTAGGTGATGTATGACAGGTCACTCAGTACAAAATTACACCTATCATGGATCAATGAAAAGTATAAAAGAAAAAACATGTACTATATATACCTAAATAATGTAACTAGTGTGTGTGCTACCTGGTAAAGCCACAAACATATAATTACAACAATTATGATAGATAATTTTCAGATCATTCAAAACTATGGTATAGTCTGCTGTCTGGGTCTTTTACATCACATCTTGATATTTTTTTTCTCGAAGCCATGAAATGGTTGGAGAGATGTTAAAATGACAAGAAAAAATCATGTGAGGCTTCAAGCCTATTAACAGCTCTAAAAGATGATCTTCGTGCTTCCGATAAAATATAGTGCGCAAGTTTCTTTCAAAATTGTATACCTTGTGTTTTTAAGTTATACATGTATTTCATTCTCTTGAGTTGAATACTAATTGAAAACAATATGCATGTTTAACAAATTACTTGTTTTTGTTTATACATGTATTGCATCTCAGATCAACGAACCTGTCGCGCAGTAATTTGTCAAAGATGAAAATAACATCTGTTTACCTGTGACAGTGTATTGTATATATTTATAGCAATGAAATCAACATGCCAAATCACACAATCCGATTTTTTTCACGTATTACGGAATAACTTAATACATGCAGATGTATGCAGCAGTTCTTTGGATGACTACGAAGTGCCACGTGTAGATTTTCAGGGCTTCGAGATTCTGAGACTGGTTCCAAATTACAGCATGTGAAATTTCTAAATACAGCATTTTCCCAGATACTGTCATGACTGTTGGTTTCAAAAAATCTTATTAGGAAACCTTTAAAACAAGGTATAAATATCGCTGTTGTTATGAAAGTAAAGACAGGTGTCGCTGTACATTGTACATACTTATTGAAAAATGTGAATGTCATTTTGACCACTTATCGATAAAATTGTTGACAGATTAAAATGAAGAGATTTTTATACTAAGTATAAAAGTATCCCTCCTAGTAATGTCTCAAGTACCCTTACTCGCCCAAGTCAGAGTGTCTATCTAGATAACTCTCCAAGTCCGACCTTGATAAGTCAGTAATAGATTTAAATACTGACACTTGTTATTAGATGTAAATTTATATGTAATATAATCTTCATGACAGATATTAAACTTCCGTACATGTATTTATTTACCCTGGACACACTTCAGTGGTTTTGTTTATGTGAAGGGGAAATTAAAATACCACACAAGCAATGAAATAAGATCTGAAGTTATGTAAGATGGTTACAACAAATTTAATTGCCTCTGGACACTAATCACTGGAGCCAAAGTGCAATGCGAGAATTTCCTAATATTTGTGTCAATGGCAATTTCTGTAGATGCAACTTGATTAATTGCCTTATTTAAGCCAATGACAAATTTACTTCAATGAGGTGCACATAAACGTGAATAAGGCACTTAATTAAGTCACATCCATAGAAATTGCCATATATACCAATAAGGAAATTATGTAGGTCTAGATACACATTGGTGTAATAATGACTAGACATGACTGATAGCACACACAAAAAAAAACATGCTCTTATAATCCTATTGTAACTTTCAAAATAACAGGACAAATGGGATGAACTTTAGAATGAGTTTCTATTAAGTATGGAGTCATACAGTCACTTTGAAGTAAATGTACTCTACATAAGTTTATTATGTTGAGACAAGGCTCTTAAAATGTTTGTCCGTTGTCACTGTCATTCATAAAGTGTGTCAGTGTTTGATGTTTTTTGAGGTAGAAAATTATCCCCATGTTTAATCTTCTTTTAAAGTAAATTGTATATTGTTTGTGAAAACTATAATATACTGTACTTTAAAGTGAAATTGAAGTTATTTACAACCTTAAAGATATTGTTATACAATGTCAAACTGCTAGATAGTATCTACATGTATTATAATTCAATACATTTAATGCGTTAAATCTGCCCACACAAATGTCAGGTCTCTCTCAAGGACATCAAACTCTGCCATACATTTAAAAAGATCTACTACTACAATGTACCTTACAAAATATGAAGTAAGTAAATTGTCTCGCCTGCTACCATAAGGTGGCGAAGGGTGTACATGTATTATTTAAGCCTCCTAAAGCTAGAGTCTTATGTTCATTTCAAAGTGGCCTTATGATCATAATGATACATGACATTTTTTCGTTGTTTTTTTTACAAGATTTCAGTTTGAAATTAAGTTATCAAATCTTGAACAGATCTAAGATATATACGATAATTAATAAGTTTGACAATAGTCAAGGTGTCAACATGGCCACACAGAAGGTAACATGATTGACATGGCCATCAGCTATTTTTATTATTTACTATTGATCTGTTTGATAAATTGATGAAGTTGACACATTCAAATCTACTGTATAGGTCCAAACATATATTATCTATAAATCAGTGGCAAATGAGAAAGTAACGTTTATATTTAAGGACTTCTTGCCATTGGACTTTAAAACAAAGTCTTGCTCTTTTGAGACGTACATTTGTACTTGTCGAATAGCTGATTACTCTAAACTTTTTGCAGCTTTGGTTAGACCAGTTAGTTGAAAATGATCAGAATATGTAATGTAAACTTTTGTCATGTTTGTTTAAAAAAAAAAGAGTTTTCAGGTCTGTTCGATATTTGCCATTTGCAAGCTTGTCAAAATTTTACACGATGAAGAGAAAAATCAGTGGGTATAGATTTAAAGTATTATCAAACATGTCAAAAGGGACAAAACAATGGCCAACAGTACAGATGCCCCAAATAAATACATTTATTGTATAGCAACATAATATTTCCTTTGGAAAGCAACCCAAATTAAGTGTGTAATAAATTTCCTTATTGGACTAGTGCAATATAACTTAATTATCATGACATCATTGACAACAAAAATCACCATTTTTGAAGAAATGTTTGCTTTGCTATACAATAAAACGGTTTTTGCATGAATGTTATGGAATATTATACTTCATAGAATATATATTGCACTCACAAGCTTGTGCAATGTAAAATTCTACTCAGGACAATATTATACAGTTACTGTCTTTTGTTGAGGTAAATGTGCAGTGTTATTGACTTTTGGGGAAACAGATATTCATCGAGCCGCATGGCGAGGTGAATATCTGTTTTCCCAAAAGTCAATAACACTGCACATTTACCGAAACTAAAGACAGTAACTGTTTTATTCTATTATCCGATAAATACATAATAATTCTTTTTATTATGTATTATACTATACACCTAGAAATTTTCTATGGGTGTCGAATTAACGATTAAAGAGGCTTTGAACATTTGCATAAAATAAATGAAATATATACTTTTCAAAAAATATTTTGAGGATATGTAAAACAATAAATATAACATTATCATTATCTTTACTGTCAGAAATTTACAGATTCTAGCTAACACTGAGTTTGCGGCTTTTTTCCATTGTTCGTCATTGGTGGGAGATTGTGAAGAAGGAAGGGAATTGACATTTTAATGTAACAAGCGAACGTTCTTTAAAGACTTTATTTAAAGAATAAATTTTTTATCCTAAATAATCGATGATTTCTGTCTTTTAAATGAATGCTTGTGTTCTTCCTTTTCAGTCCTTGCATCTGTGTAATGTGCGACGATTCTGCGCTATGTGTTGTCGACATCCGTCGGGAGATTTCTTCCCAAAATATTGTGTGAACGCCTTTACCAGTGTTACGCTGACTTGTTTCGTATTTTAAGTGTCTTTCTCTTTGCATATTTGCACCATTTTCGCTGATCTTCTTTTCTTTAGATGAAGCAATTCTGTTTTTAGTGATCCCGATGACGTTGTCACACGACAATGTTACATAGCAATGTGATTGGACGATATAAATACGGGATTTCCCTTTTTCTAAAAATATGTCGCACGTAACGTTTCCCGCGGTGAATATCCTTTTCTAGGAGTGAATATCCTTTCTATCGAGTGAATATCCTTTTTTATTCATTTTAATGTCAATGCAACTTTACCATTAGTATTTATATTAGAACATGTATTTGTATATTATAGAATAATCCCAAATATTCATGCAATAACGCCATAGTACATTATAGGTATACTGGTAAATAATATAGCAAATCTCCTTCAGTCCAGCTCAAAACGTATTACTGATAATGGGGTTATTGAGCATTGAAAATATGATTATTAAATAAAATTTTATCTAATATACACATCTCAATTAGCCTTGTCATATAAATATTGATGGATAATGTTTAATTATGTCTTAAATTAGTTCAATTATCCCTTATCGTTGATTGATGAGATGTCCGTATTGTAAAATATTACATGTACATGTATATTACACCAAGTTATGTCAAATTACAAGGTGTCTAATGAGGTTAACAGAGTTAAAAGGCACCTTTAATTGGAAGTTTGGATAATTTACTGATAGTAAATATCCTGTGGTCAAACAGTGTTTGGTTTGTGGTCAGTTTAGTTGATGTGTCGTAATGGGATTTAAATGGCTGCTTAATGTTTGGTTGTCTACAGGTATTGATTCTATGTAATCAAATTAGAATCTTTAATACTCCGGTAGATTTATGAAGTTAAACTCCAATGTTTGATCTATATGTAGCGATTTATACAAGTTAGATTTTAACAAATTAAATTTATTATTAATGCAAATAAAGTCATAAGTTGATATATTCACTGTTGATATATAGCAATGTATAGAATCAGTTTTAGGTGTTGAACAAAAATCTTGAGGTCAGTGTCCTGACACAACAAATTGTGTAAGGGGAACTTTTCCATGTGTTTTAGTTACTCCACCAGGCTCCCCTGTCATAATGTCCCTCTCTGATGGTTGTCTTTTACTTATCACTGCTTATCACTACTTATTTCAAATATATATTTTTCAAAAGCCAATACAAGTTCTATTTACCGTATCTGTTTAAAATATAGCACAACCCTCAGTACAATATCTGAATATAATGAGGTTGCACCTGTATACCTTTAAGGCACAATTAAGGCAAACAATAAGGTGCATTAATAAGCAAAAAATACTCTGTAGGCATGGCCACACTGAAAAATATCTCTTTCATCTTTTGCCCTGAAATCAGAATACCAGTAGATGCAGTGCTGCCAAGTATTTGCATAGCTAAGTCGTGAGATTTATTAACAAAGCAAAAGATAGGAAGGAAAAAACAAAAGATCAAAAGAAAATGCCAAAAATTTGGCCCAAAAATGTGTGAGACTTGGGGTAAGCCTAGGCCTTAAAATGTAATGTAAAAGTTACCACCTGTACAAGTTGAATCACAAACCAATTTCAGTGATAGGGAAATTTGAAGCATTCGATCTCTAAAGTTGCTTATACTCTAGTCTCTTTGGAACATAACCACATTGATAGGGAATAGCATCTGCACTCTTGCCAGTGTGGTTTATTTTAGACAGGCAGGGCTTTAAGGAAATAACAGCCAACTGTCTTTGCCAGTGCATTCTAATATAAAGGGGCCAGGCTATATATATTTGCAAAAAAATTGATACACATGTATTCATGTATGAATATAAATATATTGAAATATTTAATTCCGAGTTTCTTACCCTGATTTCTGTCGAAATGCATTTTTGTTAATGCTTGCAAGATTTCTCCATTGACAATTAAGACATTGAAAATTACAAATGTTTTATGACTTTTTTCTTTGTTCTTTTTAGAAACGTGCTCTTGGCAGTGCCTTATTGGAACAAGTTTTATATCATTTAGACATTATAGAGAAGGATTATTTTGGTCTACAATTTACAGATCCACATAATGTTAATGTGAGTATATTATACATAGAACACCACAGGATATATATAGAACACTACAGAAAATGGACAGGTTTGGTCAACCTGAGAAATAAATAGACATGTTCAATACACTGCATTATAACACAGTATGGTAGCAGATATGTAATTTTAATATAATGCAGAGTATTGTTAGATGCAATGTTCAGTTGAAACAATTGTGGTGATTCAAAGTGAAACAATTGTTAACATTTCCTGAAATGGGGTATTACTCTTCGTCCTCTTTTAATGATTATAACATATACATGTAGTTCTAAACATGCTAAAAGTATTGTTAGTTGGCTCTCCCTTTGAAATATATATATATGCCTCAAACATTTTACTTTATATTTACAGCACTGGTTAGATATCACAAAGCCAATCAAGAAACAGGTCAAGAGTAAGTAAAACAAAAGTACAGTTAAAATCCAAGTATAGTACATAAAATGGTGGTTGTAAATAGATATGGTTTTTATAAATGTCCACCAATTGAATGTGCCCATCATTTTTTGTCTTATTTGTTGTCACCACTGCACTATCAGGTTTTGTTGTGTGATGTCAGGATATTTGAAAATTTATGCACAAGGTACATGCCTGAAACTGCTTATTTACCACAAACTACCTGATCGAACAGCAGTGATGCCAATCAGGAAGAGAATGAAAGTCAGTGCAATCCATTATGCCTGTATTGTTCAAAATTACCAGTGAAATTGTGAAACAAATTCTGGATAGACACTGAAGAATCTCCCTTTCTAGAGGATAAATTAGTATACTACCAGCTCTAAGTAAGCAAACTGCTTTGACAACTGAAACAAAAGCATGATGAGGGACACCACTGACTGTAGAAAGCATAATCCGTGACGTAAACAATGTGTTTCCATAGAAATGATACTATGATATTCCATGATGCCAAGTTAAGAACATCTACTTCACTTTTCATATCAGCTCTTTTTTCAGAGAAATATTTCTTTAAATTACAGGTATGTTTATATATGGTTGCAGTATAAACACAGTCATGACAGTACTTCAGTGATTTCACATAAACTTGGACATGTTGGAATAAGAATTTTGTGCAAAACCATCAAATTGTTTGCCAAAAATCAATATTTTCCACCAGTTCTTATATAATTAGCCATTATTTATTATTATTAGGGCCCTGCCATGAAATGGCGGTGCCCTATAATTATCAGTCTCTGTCTGTCTGTCCATCCGTCCGTCTGTCCGTCAGTTGTATGTTGTACCATAACTCAAGATTGCCTTCACCGATTTTTATGATTTTTTTACTCAAAGTTGAACTTGACCAAAGGAAGGTCCCTTTCCTTTTTGAGGAAAATAGGAAAATGATTTTTGGGAAAAAACTTTGTTTTTATATGAAAAAGTGCATATTTTGAGAATTAGCTCTATGTCATACCATAACTCAAGATTGCCTCCAGGGATTTTTATGATTTTGATAATCAAGATTGGACTTGACCAAAGGAAGCTCCCTTTTGTTTTTGAGGAAATTCGGAAAATGATTTTTGGGAAAAAACTTTGTTTTTATATGAAAAAGTGCATATTTTGAGAATTAGCTCTATGTCGTACCATAACTCAAGATTGCCTTCAGGGATTTTAATGATTTTGATACTCAACGTTGGACTGGACCAAAGGAAGCTCCCTTTCATTTTGAGGAAAATTAAAATAATGATTTTTGGGAAAAAACTTTGTTTTATATGAAAAAGTGCATTTTTTGAGAATTACTTCTATGTCGTATGATAACTTAAGATTGCCTTCAGGGATTTAAATTATTTTGATACTCAAACTTGAAAAAGTGCATATTTTGAGAATTAGCTCTGTCATAAGATAATTTTAAATGACCTTCATATTATTTTCAATGTTTTGATTTGATCTGAACAGATGAGACAAAAGTTGTCAAAGCAGCCATATGTAGAAACTAAATTTACAATAACTTAGATTTTGTTATTTATGTTTTTCCCAAAAAATTGTTTTATGATTTCCTTGAAATTCTGCAAACAGGCTTTTGGGACACACAAGGGGGCGGGCCCTTTCTGACTTTGTCAGTATTCTAGTATTGTATTTATTTCAAATCAATTTGCTACTACATGTATTATATGCATAAATTGTCAATATTTTTTAAAAAAAAACTTGAACCTATATATATTTTGCCAGAAGACTATACATGTATCTGAGTTCTGTTTGTTCACCGTATGTTACAAACATGTTTTCTAGGGGTAACCACGGAATATTAATTGACTTCATGATTACAATTTCATCACAATTTTCATGATTTTATCTTGATGCGACATTTTCCTTTCTATTATGTACAGAAATGAGAAACTGCTGAATCTAAATACCAGAACTCGTATTTAGCCAGTTCAGCTTTAACATGTTTCTGTAAGGATGATGCACATGTATAAATCTATCATTCAGCAGAAAAAAGTGGTCCATTGTTTACAATCAATTAAAATACCACATTAGACAGTGTTATAGACACATCTACATGTAAGATTTTCAAAACAAATTATTTACAACTGAATACATATCTGTCCAACAAACAAATAAATAAACATGTAGATAATCAAAAGTATAATTAATGAATTTTAAGTGAGTGACTCATCATTTTAACAATAAGACTGTCTGTACCAGCTGGCAATAGTCTAACAACTTGTGTAATCATTATCGAGACAGGAGATAAAAGGGGTAAATGTGACTAGAAGTGCATGTAAATAGGGGAGGGTTGTTGTACATATAGTAAATAGAGGAGATAAGGGGGGGGGGTTGTAGTCACAGTAAGAAAGATATTGTTTGATTGGAGTAGAAAGGGGAGAGGAGGGATCCGTTTTGTATGGGTGAGTGAAGGGGAAATTGGTGTGAATGATATTAGTTTCCGAAGAGAGAAATGAAAAATTAATTTGACAAGTGGTAGAAATAGAGAGATAAATCAAATCAAAAGTTTCTATTATAAGTGGATACACAATTAACAATATATTACAAGCTTAACTATCTCATTGTCTATAATAGGGGAAGAAAGGGGAAGGTTTTGCATTTCTCATGGTAAAAGGAAAGAAAGGGGGAAGGTTTAATTTGAAACAGGGTTAGTTATATTAGGGGGCAGAAGGAAAGGATTTGCTTGAATATAGTCAAAGATGGGGAGAGAAATAGTTGTTTGTTTTAATATTCCCTGATTTCATGTTGTATTACATTTGTGTAAGTTCTTTTTGATAGCAGTATAATTTTAGCTTCAGTGTAATGATTAACATGAATTGATTAATTATGTTACAAAAAGTAAATGTTATGGAGCTTCAGGTTAAAGGATAAAAGTTATCAGATAATACAGTGTAATATGTAATGTAGAAATAAAACATATGTCACACCTGTATCTTGTTACATACATGTGGTTATCCAAATAAAATACATGGACTCAGATATTGAAATTCTCATATGAAATTTGAAATTTTTTGTGTTTCCTCTATCATGTCTATGTAAACTTGAAAATTGGAGCTATGAGGGTTATTTTGTGGTTTTATCCCAGTAATCTTTGACACGTCAATTTCATCTTCTCACAGTCTGATTACCATTGCATTTCACAAAATAGTAAATAATTTGTTAGTCTAAAATATGGTTTTTGTCTCGCCCAGGACAAAAGGCGCGGAAAGTGAGACATATATAAACAAAGTATGACGGCTGCGGCGGCGTAAACTTTCATGTAAAGTTTTTGTGATTAGGTCACTTTCTCAGTAACTATAAGTGGTACTGTAGGTCAATGATATTTGGTATATAGGTTGGTCTTGAGTAGTACATGACAGTCTGCTATATGGCTTTTGTCTGTGACCTCAATTTCACAGTCCAATGAACATGTTAAGTTTTGGTGCTTAGTTTAGTTTCTCTGTAACTATAAGTGGTAGGTCAATGATATATATGGTATGTAGGTTGGTCTTAGGTTCGTACATGACAGTCTGTCATATGGCTTTTGTCCCTGACCTCAATTTCATGGTCTAGTGAGCATGATAAGAAATTCTGATTAGGTCATTTTCTCTGTAACTATAAGTAGTAAGTCAATGATATTTTGTATATATGTTGGTCTTGGGTAGAATATGACAGTCTGCCATATGGCATTTGTCTGTGACCTCAATTTCCCTGTCCAATGAACATGTAAAGTTTGAGTGCTTAGTTTAGTTTCTCAGTAACTATAAGTGGTAGGTCAATGATATATGGTATGTATGTTGGTCTTAGGTAGTACATGACAGTCCTCCATATGGCTTTTGTCCTTGACCTCAATTTCACGGTCTGGTGAGCATGTTAAGTTTTTGTGATTAGGTCATTTTCTCAATAACTATAGTATAAGTGGTAGGTCAATGATATATGGTATTTAGGTTGGTCTTGAGTAGTACATGACAGTCTGCTATATGGCTTTTGTCTGTGACCTCAATTTCATGGTCCAATGAACATGTTAAGTTTTTGTGCTTAGTTTAGTTTCTCAGTAACTATAAGTGGTAGGTCAATGATATAAATGGTATGTAGGTTGGTCTTAGGTTCGTACATGACAGTCTGTCATATGGCTTTTGTCCCTGACCTCAATTTCATGGTCTAATGATGAGAAATTCTGATTAGGTCATTTTCTCTGTAACTATAAGTCATATGGCTTTTGTCCCTGACCTCAATTTCATGGTCTTATGATAAGAAATTCTGATTAGGTCATTTTCTCTGTAACTATAAGTAGTAAGTCAATGATATTTTGTATATATGTTGGTCTTGGGTATAATATGACAGTCTGCCATATGGCTTTTGTCTGTGACCTCAATTTCACGGTCCAGTGATCATGTTAAGTTTTTGTGCTTAGTTTAGTTTCTCAGAACCTATAAATGGTAGGTCAATAATATTTGGTACGTGTTTTTTTCTTAGACATGGAAGATTACAGCCTGCTATTTGGCTTTAGCCCTTGACCTCATTTTCATGAACATGAACATGTTTGGATTTTCAGTATCTATAGCAGTGGTAGGTCACTGATATTTGGCATTTTGGTTTTGGGTGATACATGAGAGTCTGCTGTATTGCTTTTTATACGACCGCAAAAAATTTTGCGGTCGTATATTGGTATGGTGCTGTCGTCGTCGTCGTCGTCGTTGTCGTCGGCGTCGTTGTCGTTGTCGTTGTCGTCGTCGTCTGTAGACACTTTAGTTTTTGGCCAATAACTTTAGTTCCAGTAGATCAATCCTTATGAAATTTTAACACAATGTTCTTTGGTACAAAAGGAAGGTTTGGCTCAGTTTTGGTCATCGTTGCCCCTCCCGTTTTTAAAAAAGGGGCCAAAAAGGGTTAAATTGGGTGTTTTCACATGTTTGTCTTTAGAATCTTTATTATTAATCGGATTTTTATGGGGTTTCTTTCAGTGTGCTCCTGAGGAAATTTCCAATCTGGAGTATGCCAATAGATTTAACGTAGCATGTACCGCTCACGAGATAAATGGGGCCCAACAGGGGCAAATCTCCAAAAAAATAA
>MJUU01069977.1:70404-85404 GCA_002080025.1 Modiolus philippinarum
ATTTTAGTGTTGATACCACCAAGGTCAAGGTCACAGTTGCTAAAAATAGATTAGTATTACATATAAGACTGTTTCTCAGATTATTTGTTGGAACTACACATTATATCAAAACCAAACCAGTTCCAGTGCCTATTTATCACAGGAGAAAGATCCTTTCTAATAATATTTGATAAATATATATTGTATATAGTTATGCCTTTAATAATTTATGGGTTTAGATTGCAAGGAGGCGGGGGCATCCATGTCCCATGGACACATTCTTCCATTTTTTTTATCCGATTTCGATGGGATTTTTTCCATTAGATTCCTCTCAATGAATGCTTTTATACATATGCGAACAGATTTCTGGTATCTCCTACCGTTTTCAAGATAATTGGGGTCAAAGGTGTTGGGGTGGTTTCCGGATGTCGTTTCCGGATGATAACTTGAGTATCCCTTGCCCATTGAAACAAAACTTATACAGATGGAAGGAATAGGGAAGGGCAAGAACCCTATTGATTTTGGGGTCAGTAGGTCAAAGGTCAAGGTCACAATTTCTAAAAATAGAATTTATTNCACCAAAATTTGGTCCGTGTGGGAAATTTTTATTTTTTATCCGATTTCGATGGGATTTTTTCCATTAGATTCCTCTCAATGAATGCTTTCATACATATGCCAACAGATTTCTGGTATCTCTTACCGTTTTCAAGATAATTGGGGTCAAAGGTGTTGGGGGGGGGGGTGCCAAAAAATTTTTTTTTTATATTCAAGTTTACATCCGAGTTCAGATGTCAGTCACTATGCATGGTAGGATCATGTAACCTTGCATATACATGCATCTCTGATGGTAGGTCAGCATCCAGGCAAAATTAGGTCACTTTGACCTATATTTTCCGCTTGAACAACTTACATTCAAGTTTACGTCCGAGTTCAGATCTCATTCACTATGCATGTTAGGATCATGTAACCTTGCAAATGCATGCATCTCTGATGGTAGGCCAGCATCCAGTCAAAATTAGGTCACTTTGACCTATATTTTTAGCTTGGATAACTTACATTCAAGTTTATGTCCCAGTTCAGATCTCAGTCACTGTACATGTTAGGATCATGTAACTTTGCATATGCATGCATCTCTGGTGGTAGGTCAGCATCCTGGCAAAATTAAGTTATTTTGACCTTTATTTTCTGCTTGATTGACTTACATCCAAATTTACTGAAGAGTTCAGATCTCAGTCACTGTACATGTTAGGATCATGTAAACTTGCATATGCATGCATCTCTGACAATGTGCCATAACGAGGCGAACCTTGTTATCGTTGATTACCTATGTTTTAGAATGGGGTCTAAATTTTGGTAAAGGCTGATAATGGACTACAAATAATAAGAGTAATGGGTCCAGAAAGATACAGAAAACCTGACAGTATTTCTGCAAGATTAGTTCTAGGTTTAGGTACAGTTGAATTGAATTAATGGATGCAGTAAAATACAGAAAACAGAAAGAATTCCTGTGGAATGGGGTCTAGCTTAAAGTATAGATAAGAGGGTTCAGCTAAATAATAAAGGCGATGCAAATTCATATTCAATTCACTTTTAAAAAAGGTTCAAAAGTGGAAGGCTAAGCTTTTTATTGTCTTTGTGAACTAGCCATACTCTAAATCAGCCTTTTAGTGAACATTCTAGAAATATTCAACGATTCTTGATTTCTACTGAGAAAAATAACTGTAAATAGGGTTTGATTTTTGCTTAAATATTGATTTCTTAGTCGAAGGTTTGACAAAAATAAATCATACAAATTTTCCACATCTGTCAATAATATGAAAAGCTGACCTTCAAACCCTCTTTACAGATTCTACTATTTCCTGTAAATTTTATACCTTGAAATATCTCTGTTTGATCCTCATGACTTCCTCTTATGGTTAGTATTAAGACTGCTTATGATTTCATGTTACAGCACCAAAATTGTCATCATCATTTTATTTTCTCAGTAGAAATGCTATTGCAACTATGATACTGATAGTTATTATTTTTACATAAACTTTGAAGGATCAGCCATTTTGTAAATCTTCTTACATACATGTATGACAGTGTATACATCTATTATAATTATTTTTATCAAGTGGAAGAACAGAATTCCAGGCATCTTCAGTCAGCAGAGCTCGTCGCAGTGTCAGATTTGAAAGAAAGCCAAGTCAGAGATTTTCTCGAAGACCATCATTTGAAAAGAAAGAAACAGAGGAGCGTATGAAAAGGGATGCTGAGAGGAAGAAGAGAAGAGAGTAAGATACATACTTCAGACTCATTTTGTTAGTGGTCAAAATTCAAGGATTCATGTCAGAATTAGATGCAGTAGGATTTTTTCTTTGAAATTAAACATACTTTTTTTGGTTTTTCATCAAAGTAAATCAAACCAAAATAAAATGTAATTTCTAAAATTTCTTCTCTTATCCTGGATTGAATTTTGTAAGTATTTCTTATTGGTGAGGGAAAAAGTAAATATTAAGTTCAACATTAAATATCCCCAAGATAATGTATTTTTGTAGCAAATGGACAAGCGCATTTACACAGAATACTTCCAGGCTTTGAAGCATGTCTGGTCAGGGAATTTGATAAACCCATAGTTGCCAACTCACATGATTTTTGTGTGACACACACACTTTTTCAACGGTTTACACCCGTATATTTTGTCACACGGCATGTACATGCTTTTCAGAACTCCACACACCATTACATGCCATTACATTCTTTGCTTACATTTTAGGTCATTAGCGATAATCGCGGTTTTCGTGATTCTCTGGACCTTTCCACACGCATTGTTAATGTTTTTGGTTATTAGCGCTATCGATTTCCATATTTCTCTGGACTTTTCATGACCGTACGGTAAATTGCAAAACTTTTTCTATTCGGCAAACAACTGATTTTGAATTGTTTCACTTTCTTGGTTGGTTACGTTAACAAAAGACACGAGTGCAGAAAAAACAATATTTTTGTACGTGATCACTGTTACCAAAACAAAAGTTGGGAGTCCGGGTTTAATGGATTCAAGTCAAAGAAAGTGATCAGGGAGTTAGGGTCCTTTAATTTTGAAGTTTACACATTTATATTGGATCTTTTACAAAAAGTGATCTTGTCAGATATTCAAAAGCTCAAGGTCATTTGAAAGTTTTAATCTGTCAAAATAGATCCAAGCCCAGTCCTTGCCAGCTGAGCTACAAAAAATTCATTGAATGATAGTATCATCAGGGCTGAGAAACTCTGCTAACTTTGTGCCTTACTGTCATGTAAATTCAACCAAGCTTGAAATTATTTTGAATATTTACCTAGTCAGGTTGTTCTAAAATCAGCAAAACTGGCAAATAGTAGTATTATTTTTCATATGAATTTTGTACAATAATCCCAAAGTATGTCACACGTTTTCACAAGCTTTTTATACGCCCGTCGAAAAACGGACATATTATGGTATACCCTCCGTCTGTCCGTCTGTTCGTCTAGACGTCTAGACGTCCATTAACTTTTTAGTTTCCGGAGATTTTTTCTGTAACCGCTTGACATATTGATTTCATATTTGGTATATGAGTATATCTAGGTGAGATCCAGATCAAGATCGAATTTGGTTCCGGTCAGTTGATTTTGTACTGAGTTATGGCCCTTGGACTTAGTGAAATTTTGAAAAATATAGGTTTTCGGAGTTTTTTCTGTAACCACTTGACATATTGATTTCTTATTTGGTATATGACTATATGTAGGTGAGATACAGATCAAGTTTAAATTTGGTTCAGGTCTGTTGATTTTGTTTAGAGTTATGGCCCTTTGACTTAGTGAAATTTTGAAAAATATAGGTTTCCGGAGTTTTTTTCTGTAACCGCTTGACATATTAATTTAATATTTGGTATATGACTATATGTAGATGAGATACAGATCAAGTTCGAATTTGGTTTTGGTTGGTTGATTTTGTACTGAGTTATGACCCTTGGACTTTGTAAATTTTTGAAAAAAAACATCAGTTTCTCAACCTTTTCATTACAATGTGTGAATATGTTGATTTGATATATACATTGTAGTTTATGATTGTATGTTGTATGTTTATAAATTATAGATTACGTTTAAATTTGGTTCCTGTTTTTATGATTTTTGTGGATAGTTATGCCCCTTGGACTTAAGATTTTTTTTTAAATTTTTTTTTACATATTAATTTCATATTTGCTGAATGGTTACATCTTGGTAAGGCACATATTCTGTTTGATTTTTTTTTCAATCAAAATTTTGTTGTGGTCCAACAATGCCATAAAGTTCGAGTTGACAGTGGACGGGTGTATCATGGGCTCTTGGCGCAGCAGTTTATTGGTATCTCATGTCATGACATGGTTTTTCATTGTCAGAGGTTGGCAACTTTGATAAACCTGGTCATGAACTTACTCTAGTACATGTATTTCTTTTAACGGAATATGAACTGACTCCAGTACATGTATTTCTTCTAACGGAATGACTAGATGTGAATACTTGCATCAGTATCACAGGGAAATTTCTTGAAACAATTTGTACACATATTTATATAGGCATTAGACATAAACCTCAGTTTTCTGATGGGTATACATGTGCGTGTATAAGCAATTAAATTGCCACTTGTGTAGTTGTATAAATTATGATAAAAAGAAACAGTATTTCCTTTCTTCAATTTAATTGTACAAACAACTTATACATGTATTTAGAGTATTTTATTGACAGAGAGAAGAGATTAGCAGCGGCAGAGGTCAATGTTAATGTACCAGTGATGCCTGTGGCTCCTCTTCCTCCCCCAAGTAAAGTCAAGACTCCTCCATCCTCTCCAAAGTCCAAGCCAGCTCCACCAAAACCTGCCTCTCCTGTTGCCAATGGTAGGACACCAGTAGAGGAAACCAGCCCAGTAGACAGGTTAGATACCTTGGTAAAAGGAGATGGGTCTACAGCATCTGGTAGTGGCAGCCATAATGAATCTGAGTTATCGCTGAAAGGTAAGGACAATGAACAGTACCTATTATGTTCAGAGATCAGATCTCACCAATCACCTGTTCTTGAGGAGAACATATCTATGCTTTATTCAAATTCACTTGAGTATATCAAACTTATTTGAATTTAATGCGGTAAAATCCATGTTTTAATTTATAAAGCAACTTCACTGTGCAAGTAAATTCCAGATTTTTGGAGATTTAAATTTGATGTAAAAATCCAGACAAGGAATTTTACTAGGTTAATCTAGAATTTCACCAATTTGTGGAGTAAAAAAACAGCAAGACCTATGACTTACAGTCTCAATTACAATACTTTTATGCAGATGATTCACCATAGAAAATTTCAATGAAATTCCTTAGTTGCACTTTTATACAGAAAAATTTCAATTGATAATTTTTCAGATGCATCAGAGAAGGCCCAAGCTAAGTTGAAAGGATTGGATAACAATATACATATCCCTCCTAAAAAATCTGATGTGAATATCAATTTAAGTAAAAACAATCAAGTGAAA
Organism: Modiolus philippinarum; assembly: GCA_002080025.1. Classification (NCBI taxonomy): domain Eukaryota; kingdom Metazoa; phylum Mollusca; class Bivalvia; order Mytilida; family Modiolidae; genus Modiolus; species Modiolus philippinarum. The sequence goes on from MJUU01069977.1 coordinate 75,881, forward strand.
TACCCTGGGGGTGCTGCTACCATCCCTGCTGACCAAATGAAGTGCAATATACTGAAGGCTGCTAAGATGAAGGAAGAAAGCAAAGGTTTGTGATTACAGTAAAAAATGTATTATTGTATAAAATTTCATGGCTGAAACAAATAATAAAGCAGCAAGCCTAATTAAAATTATGAAAAATCAGAGATTAAGAATCATAACACAAATGTTGAAAACAATCCTTTACTTGTAGTTATGTGATTCTTCAGTAGATATACAGATTTCTGCTGGTGTCATGGCATCCTGTTCTGTTGTTATATGTAATTTTATACTCCACTTTAGCTAATTTTTCTGTAATTTTGATTGGTCAATAATGTCTGAACTAGTGCTCTATATTTCCTATACAGAAAAAGTAGTCAAATTGGTCAAATTTGTCATTTTTAGCTCACCTGGCCTACAAGGCCATGTGAGCTTTTGCCATCACTTTGCGTCCGTCGTCCGTCAACAATTTCAAAAATCTTCTCTGAAACTGCTGAACCAATTGTAACCAAACTTGCCCTGAAGCATCATCAGGGTATGCAGTTTAAAAATTGTGTTCGATTAGTCCGAAGGCCAAGCAACATGGCTGCTGTTACTAAAAATAGAACATAGGGGTAAATTGCTGTTTTTTGCAATTAACTCAAAAACCGTTACAGATACCAAAAATCTGACATGTACTAAAAGTGATCAGCATAGCAAGATCTACCTGCCCTGCAATTTCCAAGAAAATCCGAAAACCCGTCTTAGAGTTATTGCCCTTTTGCTGTAAAATTTGCAAAATTTTAACTTTATTCATTTTTTATCAGAAAAACTATAAGAGATAGAAGTCAACTTTAAATTGCAAAAAAGTTCAGCATGTCAAGATCTACCCACCCTGAAATTTTGAAGATAATCCAAAAATCCATGTAGGAGTTATTGCCCTTTTTAGCTCACCTGGCTATGCCAGGGTGAGCTTTTGCCATCACTTGGCGTCCGTCGTCCGTCGTCCGTNGAATTTTCAAAATTTTCATATTTTTCATCTTTTATTTCCAAAACTATAGAAGATGAAGGTAAAGTGTAAATTGATAAAATGTTTGCAATGCTGTGGCGACCTCAAAACAGATGTTGAAAATTATTGGTTGACCACCATTTTCAAAATGGCCGATAAAAAAAAGGCAAGAAAATTCAACATTTTCCGATTTCAATTAAATTTGGTTTCCAAATAGATATTGATGTTGCGACTTCAAAACTGGTGTTGAAAATTGTTCGTTGACCACCATTTTCAAAATGGCCGCCAAAAAGGCGAGTAAATTCAACATTGTCCGATTTCAATGAAATTTGGTTTCCAAAAAGGTATTGATGTAGCAACTTCGAAACTGATGTAAGAAATTGTTTGTTGACCCCCATTTTCAAAATGGCTGCCAAAAAACGCGGGAAAATTCAACATTGTCTGATTTCAATGAAATTTGGATATTGATGTCGCTACTGGAAAACCGGTGTTGAAAATTGTTTGTTGACTGCCATTTTAATAATGGCCGCCAAAAAGGGGGGAAAATTCAACATTGTCCGATTTCAATGAAATTTGGTTTCCATACAGGTATTGATGTAGCAACTTCAAAACTGATGTTAAAAATTGTTCGTAGACTGCCATTTTCAAAATGGCCGCCAAAAAAGGTGGGAAAATTCAACATTGTATGATCTCAATGAAATTTGGTTACCAAGTGGATATTGATGTCGTTATTGCAAAACCGGTGTTGTAAATTGTTTGTTGACTGACTGCCATTTTTAAAATGGCCGCCAAAAAGGCGGGAAAATTCAATATAGTCCGATTTCAATAAAAATTTTTTTCAAATAGATATTGATGTTGTAACTTAAAGATATGGTGTTAAAAAATGTAGTTGACTGCCATTTACCAAATGAACTCTACTTCAAAATTGCATGGTGTCGAAAGTTGTCCTTAGCAAGACAATTTTTGTCAAAAAAGCCCAACAAAGAAGTACAGTAAAACATGATCAGATTTAAAATAGAGTCCAAGTTAATGGTGGTGTTTGCTCTACCAAAGTTTGAGAGACTGAAGTTCAACTGTAAATTTACAATGTAAGCTTGATTGTGGCAACTGAAAGCCAGGTGAGCGATATAGGCTCCAGGGAGCCTCTGGTTCTACAAAATCTTCAATTTGTCCCCTCTTCTACGCTAAATTAACTGAAAGTCATACCCACAGAATATTTTTATGAGAAATTTCTAAGAATTCAACAGAATTTATTTTCAGGCCAAATAAGGCCCTTATCGCCCCTAATCCTTTATTGATAAAATGAAGTAATTATGCTATAACTAACCTGTGTTTATGATTATACATGTTTCTAAGCACATGAATGAATTACTGCATTCCATGCCCTATAAACCTTTTATTTACCACACCTAATAGATAAACATAAATTTCAAAATTGATCTTTGAAATTATACAAATATTTTCTACAACTTGCAGTACACTTTATATCTGTTTATTTGTTTCAACCTTGACTCGACCAATAATGGTATTGAATTTGGTTGTCCCAAATCTCTATTGAATTAAAAGATATCTATGCTTAGGCAAAATAAAAAAATACATTACCTTCTCAGGCACCTGCCTCATCTCTTTTCTGAGAGCTAATTTTCCTTTTTTATTTAAGTTTCAAATAAAAAAAAAAAACACCTGCCTCATTACTTTTTGGGCATTTCAGCAATGTAAAAAGATGCCTCATCATGATTTTGAACCAATAAAAATAAAAATCTTCTGCCTCCCTGCCTCATCATTTTTTCTGAAAAATGGCCTGAGAATCTNTAGATAAACATAAATTTCAAAATTGATCTTTGAAATTATACAAATATTTTCTACAACTTGCAGTACACTTTATATCTGTTTATTTGTTTCAACCTTGACTCGACCAGTCTTTTGTAATGGTATTGAATTTGGTTGTCCCAAATCTCTATTGAATTAAAAGATATCTAATAATGTTGAGTTTTTGTACAACAAAAGATCTGGGAGCATTAATTTACCTTTGCCTGTCTGCATGTCTGTCTGTCTGTGTGTTCTGTTGTAACATGTATATGCAGGTGAATCATAGACAGAAGTACAAGGCTTGCATAGCAAAATATTCCAGTAGGCTTGATGTTCTGTTAAAGACTTCTGCAATTTTGTTTGGAGGAGGAGGGTGTGTTGGCAAAATTTAAAAAATCGTTTGTATTGATTTATTCAGGTTTACTTGAAGATGAACCTGAGTCAGAAGAGGAAGAACACAGTGATGAGGTGGATGGAAACAGGTAAGAGTTACTTCCCCTTTGTAATGTTATCCATTCCTGCTAGGCTAATTCCATATAGATGCATATTTTGCATGCGACCGACTAGTGAAATCATATGTTATGTTTACAAAATATATAAATTAAAATTTCTACAAAATAAAAATTCTACATATAATCATCTTCTAACTTCAGTTTAGATATGAAACTCTCAGTTTCTAAAAATCATATTTGCACAAAGGCAAGGATTAAGAAAGAAAAATTGTGTTTACTATTGCCTTTGTGTATATTATTGGCAGAATAGGAAAATGTGTTCTGAAAATTTTTTTAAAAGATGAGAATTTGACAGAATTTTTAGTACAGTTCAAACTTTCCCACAAATACATTTTTTACACTTACAATGTAGCTTAATTACTTCATCAACATGAACAAATTAAAGATTCTGGCAGAATACCATACCATGCCAGATACTGACTCAACCTAATGACTCATAATTTCTATGAAAATGTATCTTAAAAAATCTGAATCCTTCTGATGTAAAAAAATTGTTTATTTCAAACCAATAAATTTTTGACTGGCACACTGACGGTAACAGAAAAATCGTACGTACATGTACATAGTATGGAAAATTGAAGCCAACAGTAGCAGATTGAAGATCTAGATTTTGGGAAGGGAAAGGGTTCAGCCACATCCATTTTGATTACCTGCTTGACATTTACCCCTTATCACATTTTTGTTCTCTTTGCTTTATAAATATATTTAAATATTAAATCGTAATATTAAATCGTATTTTTTAAATTTTCTAAAAATTGCTTGTATTCATCATTTTATTAATTGCTTGATTTGTAATATTTGCCTTGCTTACAGTGTAAACTCTGACAGTGATCACGAACAAGACGTCATACAGGAAGTGCATCATAATGAAATAAAACTTAAAACGACCAATGAAACAAGAGATCAGAGGTATATATTGTTTTGACACAATATATACACTAACATGACTAATGATTGGTGAATGTTGTAGCTTTCTCACATGTAGCTTTTACTACCATTAATTAAATATTCTAAGGACGAGTTCACACATAATTTGCTGAATGATATTTATTGGGATTTTTAATTACAATTTAGTTTGAAATGTCCCAGAAAATTAGTTTCTATTTTCATGCATAAAAATGCATATTCTTTTTTCTATTTTTCTATATACATATACAGTTGATTTTCAATGGTTCAAATGCCCAAGGGACCAATGAAAACAGTTCCAGTCGGAGGGGTGTTTAGAGAAATTGAAAACAGACTTTGTTTAAGGGAGTATGAGCATCAGATTTCAGAAGCATTCTATATCCTCGGGTTTTATCCATTCAAACAGTGCTAAAATGTTTTGCACATGGATCACATTATCTTGGTCATAAGTCACTTTGAAATACACAAAATAGACTGCGTATAAAATTTAATCAACTTCCAATTATAATTTCATATATTTAAAGGCCTATAAACATCAAATGCAAATTGAAGGAAAACTCCAGAGAGATATGTTTCCCGCCAAAATTTTAACGTCTTATATCTCAAGAATTCCTACATGGATTTTCAAAATTTATTGCTAATCTTGTTCTATTAGTAGTGCTCTTCAAGATCAAAGGTCAGAATTTTAATTCCAATTACAAAATTTCTGACACTCGTACTCCCTTATTAAAACTTAAAAAGGGACAACAAAGAGGGTTAGAGACAACTTTGGTGTTTTAACTATTAAAAGTGATGTTTGAGATGTTGCAGATTAACCCATCGAAATTCAGCTCTATTTTAGAAGAAACATTTTCCAAAAATTAGTTTTCAAACCTTCAGAGATGTTCTCGATTCTTATTTAATGTATGTGTGAACTCGTTAGATATCATTAGTCATATTTTTTCTTCATGCTTCATTAGTAATTTGGTTTTTGTTCATTTTTCTTATCACAAATAATCATTTGTTCATTTTGTACTATACATGTATTTTATCCAAAGATCAATGTAGATATCAGTTTAAAATAAAGTGAATTAATATTATACAAATATATAGCATGGCATTGAGGTCAATACATGGATTTATAGACCTGACTAGATTGACTGAGGATGTAGTATGAGGTCTATTTACTCTAATCAGGTCTATAAATTCAAATATTGACCAAACTTGCCATGCTATAATTGTTTATCATTTTATGACATTATTTTTGTTTTAATTAGCATGGTAAGGTTTGATGTGGTAGCGTATAAAATATGATGTAAACCTGACATTTCCAATATAGAACGTCACATACTATTAGTGGAAGTACCTGGACAGGGTTGCACAAAAGTAAATAGACTATTAAATAATTAATAGTCTATTAAGCTTTAACATTTCCTACTAATTTAATAGACTATTAACTTTTAATAGTCTATTAAGTTTTNATTGAGCTTTGTTCAATAAAATAAAAATAATTATCACCTCCCACACTACATTTTTGGTGGTTTTTACAATGTAAAAAGCTGCCTCATCTATTTTTTGGCAAATAAAAAGAAAAAAAAATCACCTCCCTCCCTCATCAGTTTCAATGAAAATTTGCCTGAGAACCAATATAAAATTAACTTTGTATGGCCTAACATAAAATTCAGCAATTATACATCTTAGAAGATTTTCTTAGATTGGATTTCATTAATACATATGAGAAAGATATTAATGCAAATCAAAGCAAATGTTAGTTAATTTAAAATTTTAATTGCTATCATTCCACATACACAGTAGACACAGTTTTTACAAGTATATAACACTGAAGTAACATCTGGAATTGTAAAATTGTCAATTTATAAGTTAGCATGATATGTTTACATATATAACCCAAGAAATTTTTACATATAGCTATTTCAAATAATTAGAGAAAACGTCAGCTTATAGTAAACAGAATTGATAGGTTATTTACATGTATTTTTTTGGAGGAACAAAATGTGTTATTAATTTGATGGGAAATTGAAAACATCAAAAAAGAAGGCAAAGTTCATGTTATTGCAATGTCTTTATCATTTCCGAAGAAAATACTTTGATTGAACCTAGATAGGTTGTAAATTAACAAAATACTTTTAAGGGCCTTTATTTTGAAAAATAAATTACTGAAAATATTCTAAAATATCATTATAGCACATGTATTTTCATGACTATAACCACTTGCCTGAAATAAGGTTTTTAAACAAAAACCATTTGATTAGTATATGTTATCGGGCTCTTGACATCTATATATCGTAAAATATCAACCCATGAGCCAGAATATGAAGCAAAGGGGCGAGTGAGTGTAGCGAACGAGCCCCAAGCTTCATATTCTGGCGAGCGGGGTGATATTTTACAATATATCAGCTGTCAAAAGCCCGATAACTTATCATCCTTCATTTTGCATTTTAAGGTAGCACAACAGTGTTTTAAAGGAAAATTTCAGTCCCTGACTTTAAATGCTCGTAACTTTGTTACCAGCAAAGATACAATAACAAATGAGGTATCAAATGAAAGGAAAATGATTAAATTGTCTATTAGTGCTAATTTCAATAGCATTCCTTATAAGCATCAATGCCAAAATTTCCATATTTGGCAAAATATTAGGTTTGAAGGGTTATATTTTTAAAATGAAAATAACTCTTACAAATTTACAGGTAGCTGAATTCTGTTTTCCTTATCTGAAAGAACCTTCCAATTGCTGCAAAACCGTGTCTCGGAATTTTGAAACAAGGCCTAGTTAAAAATTAAATTAATTTGAAAATTTGAAAAATAAAAAATTCACGGAGTAAAAATTTGAATTTTATTTTTTTTCAAACCAGATCGAAAATCTAAGACACGGTTTTGTAGCATTTTGATGGTTCTTTCAGATAAAGTAAACAAAATCTAGCTACCTGTAAAGCTGTAAACGTTATTTTAATTTTTAAGATTTACACGAAAATCCCAATTTTTTGTCAAATATGGAAATTTAAATGCTCATACTTGAAAGGAATTGTATTGAAGTGAGCATTACAAATTAGTATAATCATTTTCCTTTTATTTGATACCTCATTTGTCATTGTATCTTTTCTAATAACAAAGTTATGGGCATTGAAAGAAAGGTACCGACAATTTCATTCAAAAGACTGTTGTGCTACCTTAAATGTGTAATTATTTAACTGAGTTTTCAAATTCTCCCAAAGTTGCGCGGGAAATTCGACATACATGCCACTCTCGCCTTTTCAGCAATTTTCAGCTTAAAAACATGTTTTGTAGTTTTTTATCAATTTATTGGCAAAGGTTTTGTAACTGGGTGAATAATTTGACCGAAATACTCTAAATAATGTCGATTTTGAATTTTGCAACAACCTTTGGTTGTTACAACGATTCTATCGTTGCTTGGAGCTTTTATGACCTCATAATGTGAAAACGTCAAAGCTCTGCAGGATATATCAACGACCTAGTTTCTACAATTTTTCTGACATCTAGTTTATCTATTTGTCTAAACATGATTCTATTCTGAATACCTAATTGGAAAGAGCAAACGCAATAGATGTTTATTGTTACAAATTTGATTTCGTTTGAAACTTTGAAAAGAAGTTATTGCCTTAGAAACTTTGGGAGAATCCCTTAATATATCCAGGTCAACCTCTGATATATCCGGTTCAACTAGATACGGCTTTTGCTGAAAGGCTCTGCAGGCTGATATAACCATGGGGAAGGAGGATAAAAAACAAATAAGCAATGGAATGTAATATTTTTGTCATTGATGTTTTCACAATTATACATGTATTATGAGTTGTAAATGATCTGTTAAATCTGACGTTTAATTTTGATGCCATACAGACAGTTTAATCTTGTTACTTCTACAAGTCAATTTTTTTCATTTCAGGTAAAGCTTTCTAGTATATTCATTGTCATTAAAGTAATAGTGTTCTAAATTTCATGGGATTCATGATTTTTATTAAATTTTGATTTTTTATGCAATCATTCTTTCAACGGATTTCCCCCAATAGGTGTCGCTGCTACACTCAGGTACATTCATGCATTTTCAAAAATTATTTCTTGTGCATGAATTTTCCTGGTAACACAATGTCATAGAACAAAACCTGATAGTAAAGTGGTGACACCAGACGGGACAAAATATAGAATGTGCATTCCATTCATGTATACTAACATTTGGTGATTTTTGTATTTCACTGTAACAGTAGACCACTTTCCTATTTCTTTTTATGAACAAATAGCTCAGTTGACCTTGGGTCAATCAGCACTTATTGTGTCACTGAACATTGTGACATTGCAAAATCTATATTGTGATGTCAAAATTTTACTGGAAAATTCACCAACTGGAAACTCATTTATATAACTACATCACAGTGACTCTTGCAGTAGATCCAGCTAATTATCACAAAAATGTGACAGTTTACAGGAAAGTTGGAATTAAAGCTGTCTTTGATTCCAACAGTATGTCAAATTACAAAGGCTGCTGGAATATTATGGTTTATTTTAAAACCGTCTTTTCTAATTTTTAGCTCACCCGACCGAAAGGGTCAGTGTGAGCTATTGCCATCACTTGGCGTCCATCGTCCGTCCGTTAAACTTTTCACATTTTCATCTTTTCTTCTGAAACTACTGAAGCAAATTCAACCAAACTTTACAAGAGTGATGTATGGAAGGTCCTTTATAAAGATTGCTCATTTTGTTCCGATCTGACAAAAAACATGGCCGCCAGCACGGAACTTAGGTTTAACATTGGACTCTATGGGAAAAATCACATTTTCATCTTCTGCTCTGAAACCACTGAAGCAAATTCAACCAAACTTTACAGGAATGATGTACTAAAGGTCCTTAACAATGATTGCTCATTTCGTTCTACAAAAAACATGGCCGCCAGCACAGAACATGGTTTAACATTGGACCCTATGGGAAATCACATTTTCATCTTCAGCTCTGAAACAGTTGAAGCAAATTCAACCAAACTTTACAGGAATGATTTACTAAAGGTCCTTAACAATGATTGCTCATTTCGTTCTGATCCGACAAAAAACATGGCTGCCAGCACGGAACATGGTTTAACATAAGACCCTAAGGGAAAAATCACATTTTCATCTTCTGCTCTGAAACGGCTGAAGCAAAATCAACCAAACTTTACAGGAATGATGTATGGGAGGTCCTTTACAAAGATTGCTGATTTGGTTCCGATCCGATAAAAAACATGGCCGCCAGCGCTGAACTTAGGTAAACATTGGACCCTATGGGAAAATTCACATTTTCTTCTTCTCCTC
>MJUU01069977.1:89042-101864 GCA_002080025.1 Modiolus philippinarum
TACTAAAGGTCCTAAACAAAGATTGCTCATTTTGTTCCGATCCGAAAAAAAAACATGGCCGCCAGCATGGAAAATAGTTTAACATTGGTCCCTATGGGAAATTCATATTTTCATCTTCTCCTCTGAAACCACTGAAGCAAATTCAACCAAACTTTACAGGAATGATGTACTGAAGGTCCTTAACAAAGATTGCTCATTTCGTTCCGATACGTTAAAAAACATGGCATCCAGCACAGAACTTAGGTTTAACATTGGACCCTATGGGAAAATTCACATTTTCTTCTTCTCCTCAGAAACTGCTGAAGCAAATTCAACCAAATTTTACAGGAATGATGTAATAAAGGTCCTTTACAAAGATTGCTCATTTAGTTCTGATCCGATAAAAAGCATGGCTGCCAGCACAGAAGATAGTTTAACATTGGCCCTATATGGGAAATTCATATTTTCTTCTTCTCCTCTGAAACCACTGAAGCAAATTGAACCAAACTGTACAGGAATGATGTACTTAAGGTCCTAAACAAAGATCCCTCATTTCGTTCTGATTCGATAAAAAACATGACCGCCAGCGCGGAACATAGGTTTAACATTGGACCCTTTGGAAAAATTTACATTTTCTTCTTCTCCTCTGAAACCACTGAAGCAAATTCAACCAAACTTTACAGAAATGATGTATGGAAGGTCCTTTACGAAGATTGCTCATTTGGTTTTGATCCGATAAAAAACATGGCTGCCAGCGTGGAACTTAGGTTTAACATTGGACCCTATGGGAAAATTCACATTCTCTTCTCCTCTGAAACAGCTGAAGCAAATTCAACCAAACTTTACAGGAATGATGAACTGAAGGTCCTTAACAAAGATTGCTTATTTCTTTCTGATCCAATAAAAAACATGGCTGCCAGCGTGGAACTTAGGTTTAACATTGGACCCTATGGGAAAATTCACATTCTCTTTTTCTCCTCTGAAACGGCTGAAGCAAATTCAACCAAACTTTACAGGAATGATGAACTGAAGGTCCTTAACAATATTGCTGATTTCTTTCTGATCCAATAAAAAACATGGCCGCCAGCACAGAACATAGTTTATTTTGGCCCTATGGGAAATTCACATAAAAACATGACCACCATGCAGAACATCAAAACCCTGCTGTTCAGCATTTTGTCAGGTGAGCAATACAGGCTCAGTGTCTGAACCTCTAGTCACAAAACTCCCAAATTAAACAGGTTCTGTTGTGTATCTTAAATAATATATGATTGTGTTGAGATTTGATTGCTTTCTTATAAAAAAAATATTTCATCATATGTTTAATATCACTGTTGTAAGCAGAGCCAACACAAAAGAACTACTATCCATCGTCATGCAGTCATGTTTTGTTGTCAGCCTCTTGTTTAGTCTGTCAGTTTTGTAATCTGTAGCTCCTTCAAAACCTTAGATTCCAATGGAATTTTAAGGATATGTAGTTCTTATGAACTAACTGTTGACTTAGATTTTCATGATTGTAGAGTGTCACCACAGATAAATAGCTTATTGGTAAATCAATAACTCTTATTACTCATTTTTGTCTCACCCGCGATGAAAAGCGCGGAAAGCGAGACATATGCATACAAAGTATGACGGCGGCGGCGTAAACTTTCATGTTAAGTTTTTGTGATTAGGTCACTTTCTCAGTAACTATAAGTGGTAGGTCAATGATATTTGGTATATAAGTTGGTCTTGAGTAGTACATGACAGTCTGCTATATGGCTTTTGTCTGTGACCTCAATTTCACGGTCCAATGTACATTTTAAGTTTTTGTGCTTAGTTCAGTTTCTCAGTAACTATAAGTGGTAGGTCAATGATATTTGGTATGTAGGTTGCTCTTAGGTAATACACGACAGTCTGTCATATGGCTTTTGTACTTGACCTCAATTTCATGGTCTAGTGAGCATGTTAAGTTTTTGTGATTAGGTCATTTTCTCAGTAACTATAAGTGGTAGGTCAATGATATTTGGTTTATAGGTTGGTCTTGAAAAGTAGTTGGGTAGTACATGACAGTCTGTCATATGGCTTTTGTCTGTGACCTCAATTTCATGGTCCAGTGAACATGTATAGTTTATGTACTATGGTCATTTTCTCAGTAACTATAAGTGGTAGGTCAATGATATTTGGTATATATGTTGGTCTTGTGTAGTATATGACAGTCTGCTATATGGCTTTTGTCTGTGACCTCAATTTCACAGTCCAGTGATCATGTTAAGTTTCCTAGTATGTATTAATGTAAGGTCAATAATATTTGGTATGTGGGTTTGTCTTAGATGGAAGATGATAGCCTGCTATTTGGTTTTTGCCCTTGACCTCATTTTCACGGTCTAGTTAACTTGTTTGGTTTTTCAGTATCTAGCTGTGGTAGGTCATTGATATTTAGCATTTTGTTTTGGGTGATACATGACAGTCTGCTGTATTGCTTTTGTCAGTTAATCTAATTTCACAGTCTAGCGAACATGTTAAGTTTTCTGATTTAGGCAGTTTGAGTTTTCGCATCAATTTTGTGACCAAGTAGGGACGGGTGAGACATCTATTTGGGTCCACACTTGTAAATTGACCTGACTGGTCATGGGTAAATTATATTGGGATTATGCTCAGTGAAATTACCTACAAGACAGAGAAAATTAAGCCTCAACGAACCTGTTCAATAAATCTTAGTAATACATAAGTTTAAGTTAGATTCCAATTTAATTTTAAGAATACCTGGTTTTCATATTAGTTTGTTGTGATTCTTATCACTGAAATTTTGATTTTCTTGAGTTTAGAGGTGCAAAAGCTCATTTTGAACCTGCAATATCTTCAAATAAATGTCACCTAATCCATAAAATATCTACTTGTACAAGAGACTATAAGAATCAAACATCAGTGAAAGTGCAAGATTGAAAAAAGGGTGAGATTTTAATATTTCTCTGACGAGGCTTTCAGAGTCAGTAAACCATTGAAATCTTTCCCCAGGGCCAGGATGTTTGAGATCTCTGAATCTTGCATTTTCAACAGTGTTTGGTTATTTTTGTCTCGCCCGCGACGAAAGTCGCGGAGAGCGAGACATAGGCATGCAAAGTATGACGGCGTTAACTTTTACTATATACAGGATATTTTGAAAACCCTTTGATGTAGGAACATCATATTTGGTCCAGTGGTAGTACTAATCAAGTGGTACCTGACGGACATAAAATTATGTGACCTTGACCTCTAGTGCAGGGTCCAGTGACCAAGTTAAGTTTCTCTGATTAGATCCATATCTCAATAACTGTAAGTGGTAGGTCAATGATATTTGGTATATAGCTTGGTCTTGAGTAGTACATGTCAGTCTGGCATATGACTTTTGTCCTTGACCTCAATTTTACGGTCTAGTGACCACGTTAAGTTTCTCTGATTAGATCCATATCTCAATAACTGTGAGTGGTAGGTCAATGATATTTGGTATATATGTTGGTTTTGAGTAGTACTTGGGAGTCTTCTATATGGCTTTTGTCTGTGACCTCAATTTCACGGTCCAATGAACATGTTAAGTTTTTTGTTTTTAGTTTTCTCAGTAACTATAAGTGGTAGGTCAATGATACATGGTATGTAGGTTCGTCTTAGGTAGTTCATGACAGTCTGTCATATGACTTTTGTCCTTGACCACAATTTCACGGTCTAGTGAGCATGTTAAGTTTTTGTGATTAGGTCATTTTCTCAATAACTATAAGTGGTAGGGCAATGATATTTGGTGTATATGTTGGTCTTGCATAGTACATGACAGTCTGCTATATGGCTTGTGTGTGTGACCTCAATTTGATGGTCCAGTGATCATGTTAAGTTTCCTAGTATCTATTAATGTAAGTTCAATAATATTTGGCATGTGGGTTTGAGATGACAGCCTGCTTATTATCTTTAGTCCTTGACCTCATTTTCATGGTCTGGTGAACAAGTTTAGTTTTTCAGTATCTATCAGTGGTAGGTCATTTATATTTCGAATTTTGGTTTTGGGTGATATGTGACAGTCTGCTATATTGCTTTTGTCAGTTAATCTAATTTCACAGTCTAGTGAACATGTTAAGTTTTCAGATTTAGGCAGTTTGAGTTTTCACATCAATTTTGCGATCAAGCAGGGACGGGCGAGACATCAATTTGGGTCCACACTTGTTTTCACATTTAAACCACAAATTGTGGTTTGTTTACCACCAGATGGTCCTAGACATCTTGTTTCTAGGTGATAAGAGTGAGTTGGTAGTTTTCCGTCTTTTACTTGGAGACAAGGATTTCTTGTACCCCTGAAAACTGGAACTGGCTTATCTTTCAAGTAAGAATTTTATTTCCAACAAGTATATACAATGTTTAAAGAGAAAAATTCGAGGATCAAATATAGTTAGCTTTGGGTAGTATTTATATATAGATCATCATGAATATTATTGAATATCATATCAGTATTACAAAACATTTACTGTTTGGTAAAAGTGAAAACTTCCGCTTTAAATGAGAATACTGTATGGTTGTTATATTTCGCGGGGTACTGATTTTTGCGCTATTTGCATTTAACAAGATAAGCATGATAATTAATACACGCGAATATATAACTTTATACCTGAATATAAATGGACATGATGAACAAAAATCAGCGAAATTAAAACCTTGCAAATAAATCCTAGACTCAAAACTGCAAAAATTTTGCAACGCGAATATAAAGCACTATACAGTATGAACATAACACATGAATGGACATTTTTACTTGATTTTACATTTCATTCATCAGGCCATCATTAAAGAACCTGTAAATTCTAGGCACTGTGTCTAAAATAAAGCCATGACCATGTTTACAATTTTGTACATATCATTCCAGGATTAAACAAAATGATGTGATCATTAGACCACGGCCTCCCAAAAGGTCATCACAGAGTAGTGAGGTTAGGTCTTCTCATAGTGATACTAGGAGTTCTCATAGTGACACAAGAATTTCTCATAGTGAATCTAGGACTTCTCATACTAGTGAGACTAACGTGAGAACATCAGTGAGTGGGGAAAGGAGAATTTCTCATGGAAGTGATTCTGGGCGAAGGACTTCACATGGTGATGGTGGACATGTACACAGCAGTTCCTTGCCACGCGGAGCTACTGTAACTCACAATGGGTAGGTAGCATGATAACTTTCATTCAATTCATTTTTTTGTCTTTCATATGACAAAACATACAAAAAAAAAGTGAGTCATTACACTAACAATATATGATATTAACAGCAACAACTTAAGCCTCAAAGTGTCTTTAAGTTTATAATTTTGAAACTTTCGGGTACATAAATTGTATCCTATGTTGCATTATGTACAAATATATATGGAAGTCATAATCCCAAACGTAATGGTTTGGTGGGAAACTTTTTGAAATTGTATTTTTATCCTGAATTCTCAGGGTCACATGATGAGACTTACAGACCTATTCATTTAACATTCAAAAGCCTTTCCTAATATACAGTTATTTCATGCCTTTGAAGGAAACAGCTTTAACTATTGTCCCGAGGTGATGGAAATGACTTGCGAATTGTTGCCTGAAGCCAAAGGCCGAAGGCAACAGTTTCCAAGTCATTTCCATCATCGAGGGACAAAAGTTATGCTGTTTCCTGTAACGGGGCATGAAATAACTGCTTTATTAACTTATATCTGTGACTAGTCCCAGCTTATATAAACAATAAAAGATCTTATATATTAAAACAAAAAAATCTTGCCTTTAAAAAGGGTACACGACTAGAAGTTTAATGACATCGCACTGCACAATTATTTTGCACATGGAACAGTTCGGTCGGAAATCGGTAAACAGTTAAATGTTCCACTTTTCATGAACATAGTTTAAAATGCTGCATATGAATAAATGTAACTATAAGTTAATAAAAGAGCATAGTAATTAGTCAGTTGGTAGTATAAACAAGTACTTTTGAGTGCTGTCTTACAGGCATAAGTACTGTGACCTTGACTACAGTTTTCAATCTATTGAACATATATATTACATGCAAGATTTGTGATCAGGTCAGTTCTCAATAACTTAGTTGTCAAAGAAAAGTATATAAATGTGGCCACCCATTAATGCATTGAATACAAATGTCTATATAAAGATTATATCAATCAAACTGAAAGAAGACAAAACTTGACATTCCTAGTGGAGTTTTCTGTTGTGGCATCAAATCATTCATGGAGCAAATTATGATAACAGCTGTGGCAACTTATAATCACAACATTTAGATTGGATATTTATCTATGAAAGACAGCATCATATGACCCTGTCTTTAATGGATTGTCTTGAAAGCAATTATGGAAGAAAAATGAAATCTTTTTCATACCCCATTTTTCTTCAGTCTCTGGGATTAAAACAAAGAGGTTCTGTTGAAGCTCAAACTATAAATGTTTATTAGAAATCTAAGAGTTGTAGATATAAATACTACTGTACTGTAATCAACATGCTAGAAAGTACAAGGACATGCTTATAGGGTCTGTAAGTCTGGTCACATGACCAAGGAGAAGGAATGAGAAACGTTGTTCCTTGGTACCATTACTTATGTTGTACTATGGTGGGATGGTTGGGTTTTAGATTCACAGATCAAATTAATTAGTCACTATCAACCAGACTCTTCCAGTTATGGTAGATATCTCAAAGTAAAGAGTCTAATCGATCCAGACTTTGTGACATTGAGAAAAATGTCCCGGAAGTGAAATCTGTTGAGGTATTGAATGTGTGATTTGAGTAGTGAGGTCATAAGTTTCCGGATAGTGAAACTGAAAGTAGAACGAGACTTACAGATCCTATTGGTGAATGTTGTGTTTATGTGCTTCAGATATATTAATTTAATGAATTAATATTTCCATGTTTTTTAAGTATTGAACATCCAAGGAGGAGAAATCTAAGTTCATCTACAGCTCATAATGAAGTGTTCTTAACTACAGCAACATCCACACCATTTGGGGTAAGTTTATTTTAAGCTTTAACCTACACTGGATCTGGATAGTATCTATAAACATGATAAAGCTAAATACCATCATATACAGTGTACTGTTTATATCACATACCTAAATACACTTCCTGTAATTCCACAGAGGTAAATATTTTGTAATATAATTTTATATTTCCTTTCCATTTACATCTACATTTAAAGGTTAAGGAATATTTCCATGATGCATAGAAAAAAATTAATCATGGTAATTATAAGAATTAAAACTAATATGAATAAGATTCCAGAAACACAAGCAGATATTTCAGATCAATTCATTTTTTCATTCAGTCATTTCATTTTCTATCATTGTTGATATTGTGAAATCTGTATCATAAGAACTTACAGCTCATTTTATTTGTATAATGACAATTTGTAATGAATTTAAAAAGGCAGTAAAAGTTATGTCCATGTTTGAAGTGAAGTACATGTGTGAGGGTATACCCCCTCCCCCCTGGAGTCCAGAGTACGACAAAAATTAGAGATCAAGTCCAGAGTCTATTTTTTATTATTTTTTTTTTTAAGTTAAATTTGAAGTACAAGTACAGAATGCTTCAACTTTTAAGTCCATGAAGTCCATCCACTCAAGTGGTCAAGTCCCAGGTACGCCCAGGATAAGACTAACAGTGGCAGATTTAGGGGGCCCGGGCCCTTAAATTGGAAAATATTTAAAATTCGTAGGTTTTTTTTTTTTTTGGAAAATTTGGTTCGGGGCCCCCCTTTTTTTGAAAAATTATGGGTCGGGCCCCCCTTAGCAAAAAGTCTAG
This sequence comes from Modiolus philippinarum, assembly GCA_002080025.1. Classification (NCBI taxonomy): domain Eukaryota; kingdom Metazoa; phylum Mollusca; class Bivalvia; order Mytilida; family Modiolidae; genus Modiolus; species Modiolus philippinarum. Next base: position 96,783 of record MJUU01069977.1, read on the forward strand.
ATCCGCCACTGACCAAAAACCTGATTCCAGAAAGAGGGGTTATACCCATATATGTAAGTTGTTATGATACAGACTTATGTTTGTATGTTGTCTGAATTGTCAGTATAAATGGAATAAGGGATGTAGAATACACTGTGAAAGTACCATTATTCGTGGAGTTCTGAAGTCTGTCTCACTTCCTTAAGATTTCAGCTTTATTTGTACACTAATCTTTATCATATTTGGTATGTAAATCAGGAATGACCATACATAACTGAAAAATGTTGAATTCGCCGTTTACGGCATTCACAAGAGCCTGCAGTCATGTGCATTTTCACATTTTATTTCAAACAGGTGAAAATTTCTAAGTGATGGGTTGTCCTATTTTAAGGGTGACCAAGTAACTTGATGAAATAGATAAAGCGAGTTGACCTATCTAATAATAGCAAGGTGTACTCCTTCAGGGTTAACAATTTTAATTCATGGACTTTTTGTTTGTAAACACGGATAAGAAATTAGCAGTACATTAACAATTTCTTTCAAATATTTCTTTTGTGTTTAATGCATGCATATTTCCATTACGTGTTGGGGTATTTTGTTGAATTATTTCATTTACGGGTATGTTTTTTTTTTTAATTAAAAGGGGGACCAAGCACATGGTAAAAGTCAAAGTGAGACTTGTTTGTCATCTGACTTCAAGTAATACCTGTCAATACCTATTTCAGAATGGTCCAGTCTTGTCGATAATTGTGCGCTGAAAACATTATCCCTTTAAAAGCACGGAATATATTTAAAAAGTATTTTTTTCTATCCATATGTATTGGAAATCATCAAATTAAAAGTGGTTCTAGAAATGTACAATATTTTAACACAACCATGCAAAATCCAGTGCAGAAATATGCAATATTAAAGTCAACAGAAGAGAATTTCCATTGTCAAAAGGAAGTGAAACAGACTTTAGTTTTCATGAATTTCTTAGTTGACTGAAACCATGAAATTTAAATCCAAACAAAATACAAATTTTTCATACTTTACTTATAATGGAAACATGATCAAACCACAAATTCAGAAACCCACAATGATTTTTTCACAAACCACATATATAAAACCCACGAAAATAGTACTTCACAGTATAACGGAAACCATCTACATGATCTAAGCTATTTTATATACATAAGAGATTTTTTCTGAGTAAAGACTACGGCTTTTGTTCTCATTCACATCCACCCCCTAAGTTGATGTTTATCAAAATGGTTTATTGAATTGGAAATAGTAAGTAGTGAATTGAAAAGTGTTGGGCAGATATATCTGAAAAGAAATCTCATTCAGACTTGCAAGCTGTTCACGTATATAATGCAGAAAAAATATGAAATTTTTATTTTTTACAGAATTTGACATTTCAGACAGTCATGCAGAATTCTTAAATGTTGTATATATATTGTCATAGTTTGTTTGCTTTATACATCACAGACAACGGATGAAGCTTTTGCAAGCACCTCAGCGACCCAGCACCTATCTGATTCAGGAAAAAGCTTGCAGAGACCTTCAAGCCCAGCTATACAGAACACCACTAATCCAAATTCTCCTAAACCCCTTCCACCTAGACCACCACCCCCAACCAGAGCTAGCACACTTCCAAAAAGAAATTCCAGTAAAGAGGGCGAGATCCTTATAGATTTTCCTACAAAAAGTGAAGAAGAGGCTGTCAAAATAACTGAAAAACCAAAACCAGCTCCACGAACAAAATTACCAAATTCTAATCCTTTTCGCCAGACAGATGAACCTCCTACACTTCCTCCTAGACCTAAAAATCCTTTGTCAGATGAAGCAGATGGCACTGATACAGAAAAATCTTCGGTAAATCCTTTTATTAAATCTGGGGAGACTGACACAGAAATTTCTACTAATAATGATCATAAGGAGGAAGATAATTTAACTAAAAATGAGGATTCTTTGGAAAAGAAAGCCAAGGTGACCTTGACCCCTCCATCTCCCAAGGTAACTAAAGGTCAAGCTGCACAGAAGACAGAAGCTGGGAAACCTCCTAAAGTTGCTATTGTAAGTTTTCTGTTCAGGTCCAATAACTCTTGCTTGTCACCTGCTTCTAGCTATTTTGTATTTAAAAAAAATCTAGATTCTCAGACATTTGTATCTCTCATTATTTTGATCAGTAAGTATAGAAGACAATTTTTTTTAGAATGTAGTGTTAAAAAATTGCAATGCTTCATATTTAGATTGATTGAGCTTTTGGCATCATAATTTGGAACAATCTAACTTTTCTCATTCTATTTCTGCACTACATTTTGTACAACAATTTGATGCAAACTTTTTTTTTGCAGACATTTGGTTATTTGGTTTGCTGAAGTTTGTCTAACGTAATTAAACTTTGGTCTTACAAATTGAGAATCTAGATTGAGAAGGGCTGTAGTTACATTGTATTTAGCATGATGTTTGCAAACGTTTCAGTGCTAGAGACTTTTGGAGATATTTGATAGACTGCCTGCTTCTTGTCTCACTGCATGAATATCCAGTGATTTCCTTGTAGCATAGTGATAATTTACAGTGAAATTAATTTGTTTGTAAACAAACTATACATACATGTACATACATTTCTTTGAACTTTCATGTTAAAATTTTGAAAATATGATTCAAAATTACAGTCTTACTTCATTGACTAGAGCACCAAAGGGACCAATGAAAACAGTTCGAGCTAGAGAGGGGTTCGAGATGCTCAGGTCAAACTATCTTAAAATTTGAACAGAGAGCCCAGAAAAGGGACTCAAGACATCCATAGTGTTCAAGTTATTTCAGGTCAGGCCATCCAAGTTCAACTGTAAAAAATTGTATGTTTTTACAAGTTCTGACAAACTTTACACAATTAAAGAATTTACCTTTTTTTTGTTGAATTTTTTTAGAAGTTTTTATATTAATGTGAAATTAATAGAATGTTGTTCATTAGTTCTTTGATGATTTAAGGAAAACACTGAAAATATCTTTTGTAGGTTAGATTTATGTATAACTTTAGCAGAAAATACAAACTTGTAGTTTGCTTATATTAGTTTATTCAATTTTTTTCTGTGCTTTTCTAACAAACCCATAATAAATTACAACAATTACATCTCTTGGCAGATTTAAGTTAAATGATTCATTGCAATTGGGAAAAGATTAAGCTTTCACTCATAATAAAGAGACTGAAGAATTAAACATTATTGGGATTGTACAAGAATTTAACAGATGGATGCACATTATAAAACATCAACAACCAAGACTTAAAAAGAATTAACATTGGCTTGTTATTCAGTTATTGTTTTAATTTTAGCATTACAGTGACTTAACCATTGTAACATCATAACAAAATAGTTGTAAAATTGAATTAGCGTTTGGTTACTATTTCTATAATTTATGCAAAAACAATGAAGATCTAAAAAGTTATGGCAGGATAAACTGTTATTGATGCTCCTTAATTTTATATAATCTACTGTAATACTTTATGTTCGTTTGTTTTCAAAACAATGTTAAACCTTCCTCCATGTGTTAAAATTTAACTGGTGAGGATTCATTTTTAATGTGTTTGCTTGTAAAGTTACAGTTGCCCCACTGTGAAAAAAGGTACAAATTAACTCCCATCTGACATATAACATGTATTGTTAAGGACTAATATTACACTGCTCTTAACAAAACTTCTTTTGAAATTTGTAGCGACAGAGTCTAAGTAAAAAAGTAACAACTTTATGAAAAGAAAAGGTTATATTATTTAAGTTTAGAAATTTAACCACACAGATTGAACTTTTTTTTCTCACTTTATAACATATTTATCCCCCCCCCTCCCCTCATATTTGAAGTACCCATTTTAATTCTAACATTGATACACAGTTACATGTTATGTTTGTAATTTAAACAAATATAGGTTCATAGAAATTTCCACAGAAAAACCTACGGAAAGAGCTAGGAAGTGAGTTTTTAAGTCACCCCACATCCCCTATGCTTCTTCCATATTTTTTAACTAATTGCTTTAAATCAGCTGAACTCGGCTTTTGTGTTGCCAGAAAGATCCCTCAGTTTGCTGCTGGATCATATATATCCAAATTAAACATTGATATATTATTTGATTTCAGTAAGGTACAAGCTGTATTGATTTTGGAGAAATTGGGTTGAAGGTTAAGGTCACAGTGACCAAAAATATTCAACAATTTCAGAAATATCGGGTTTCCAGAGGACAAAAAAAAAATTTGAGAGATTTACAAACTTGGACATGTATTTGACACCAGGAAAGGAAGATCCTACTGATTTTGGAAATATTAGGTCAAACGTCAAGGTCATATTCACAGAAATATATTGACAATTTCAGTAATATATGGTTTTCAGTTGATAATTATAAAAATAATAAAACTTGATGATATTGATAAGTACCAGGTGAGTAAGAAAGTGACGAAAACTGAAAATAAATTTAAGATTTCAGAAAAATGAGCTGTACTTTAGAATTCTAAATTTGGTGTATTTGGTTGGGAAGGAAGGATTGGAAATATTTGATTCAAATGGAACTGAGTTACAAGTATACAGAACTGCAATTTGGCTTATACATTTTATTATGTTTTTTTGTCTCGCCCGCGACGAAAGTCGTGAAAGCGAGACATATGCGTGCAAAGTATGACGACGGCGACGGCGTTAACTTTTACTAAATGCAGGATATTTTGAAAACCCTTTGATGTAGGAACATCATATTTGGTCCAGTAGTAGTAGTACTAATCAAGTGCTACCTGACGGACATAACGTTATGTGACCTTGACCTCAATTTCATGGTCCAGTGGCCACGTTTAGTTTTTATGCTTAAGTCCATTTCTCAATAACTAGAAGTGGTAGGTTGATAATATTTGGTATGTAGGTTGGTCTTGGGTTGTACATGTCAGTCTGGCAGGTGACTTTTGTCCTTGACCTCAATTTCACGATCTAGTGGCCACGTTAAGTTTTTCTGCTTAAGTCCATTTCTCAATAAATACAAGTGGTAGGTTGATAACATTTGGTATGTAGGTTGGTCTTGGGTAGTACATGTCAGTCTGGCAGGTAACTTTTGTCCTTGACCTCAATTTCACGGTCTAGTGGCCA
>MJUU01069977.1:104966-116067 GCA_002080025.1 Modiolus philippinarum
GTTAAATTTTGCATTCAAGTCTGTTTGTCATCAACTTAACATGCTATCACAATGTTGTTGCATCAGAATAAATCAACTTGATGAGTACTATCCAAATTGAGGCTAATTTAAATTTACAGTAACTTCGGTATTTAGTTTTTAGTGTCTTTGACCTACATTTTACGCTGGAGTGACCTAAGGTAAATTTTGTGTTATACCTGCTTTTCTTAACAACTACACAACATATTATGATGTTTCATGAAATTAGTTATCTTCTTGAGAACTACCCAATTTTTGGACAATTTGTTGACTTTGACTTCCATTTTATGCATGAATACTTTGCTTAATTTTTGCATTAGGCCCATAATTCAAGAATAATTTTATAACCTAACCAATATTTAATGTTTAAAAGACTTTAGTATGGTATTTTTGTTACTTTCCATTATTCAACAAAAGTTTATTGAACAATCATCTGTAATGGTACTTCCTGATGATTCAGTTACCGGGAACTAATTTTTATGCCTGATTGACTTACATTATCTATTGTCATAAATTTGTCAGCGGGGCATCCGTGTCTTATAGACACATTTTCTAGTTTTTATCCAGATTTTACATTAAGGATTAGTTTACATACTTGTCAACTTTATTTTCTTATTATTATATTTTTTTTTGGACAAACAATATGTTTTATGTGTTACCTACTGTTACAAATGGTGGACAGTGAATTCCTTCACTTGACTTACACAACTAGATCTTGCATGAATTATTGATGTGTTTTCTATAACCACTAATTCTGTTTCGTTCTGCATGTCTACATTCTTGGACCTGAATAGAACTTGCATGTGAAAATTTGCACGAAATTATTTAAAGTTATACAATGATTTAATATTCACTTTAGAATGTTCTATCTTGCATCTTGAACTTGTTTGAAATATACACATATGCATGATGTTTATTATAAAAAAATGTTCCTTAACAAAGAGGGTGCCTTGGTTTATTATATTTGGAAACTATTAAGAATTTTGAAACCTTCAAAGATGATTTTAAATTGAAATTTAAATGTGTTAATTGAATAAATTGTTAGATTCAAATTAAATTTCATAAGTTGTAGGGTATAGTTCATTTTGTGACATTTCATTTCATTTATCATCAGTTTCATGCTACTTTCACTTTGATGTTACTTTCATTTTCATTCTACTTTCATTTTGATAATTTAAAAGCATTTTATTGCAGAGAGTACAAGTAATTACAGATTGTATGATTATAATGTTTTTGTCATGAACTTTGTTTTATAGTTTTGTTTGATGTTTGACAACTTTCAGGTGATATACATTATTAAGCGGGACTGAAATTTATGTGTGTTTCTTATGTAAATACTAAATTTTAGTGAGAAATACTGCCTCAAATTCTAAATCAGAAACTAATTTAGAATCTTGGAAACAGAAGCCATTTTATGAAATACACAGGGGAATATTTATTTAGGGAAACTGATTATGGTATAACTAATCCGAAATTATGATTATCGAGAAATATTCATCGAGTGCCAGAAAAACTCATTATCTCAAGAATGCGTGGAGCGCTTGAATGAGTTATAGTTTGTTGGTCATAAGATGAATATATTCGATAAACATAATTTCAGATTAGTTATGCTTTTTATTATATTGAGTTTTGAAAATCTTCCAAGACTTGAAATACAGCTGTAATACGGATTATTCTTTTTTCATGTCCTTTACATAACAACGACTTGATGTTGTTTAGTCACTTCCTAAACTAAAGTGACTAGAAATCTTTTTATTTCACCGATAAAATACGACATTTATTTATCAGAGAAAATAGGTAAATCATTGCTATCTATATATTAATTTATGGTAACATTTGGTATAACATTTGGTAAAATGAAGAGTTATGAGATTATTTAATATGATAAGACTTTGAGAGCAATATAGAGTATTTTATATGGAGTATGGTGATACATGATGACCATTTTAAGCATGTGTTACTTGAAACTCCATTTTATCTGTGACTTGTATCAGCACCAGAAATTTAGAAACACATGTGCAATATTGTCACTATTAAAATTCTGGACTTAAATACTGTACCTAAATAGAACACAATTTACAGATGAAACTATTATTACCAAATTCTATTACCGGGTATGTAATCCTTGTAATAACCAATGAAAAAAAAAAAATTTTATGACCTTTTGACCTCATACTAATGATATTTTTCACAGGATAAACACAGACCACATATATCTATAGAGACAACTATATAAGTAATGGTATGGTATTATATATAAAATACTGTGTGTCTTTATTGAAAATGGAACTGTTTCTCTGTAAGATTTTTGGAGATAAAAAAAAAATTGACAAATAGACCATTTTCATATTTATATCCTATCCCAACTTTGACTCCTTTTTTATGACATTTTCAACAAAGGGAAGTAACCTACTGACCCGACAGTCTTGTTTACGGTACCATTGTAGCAAGAGGCAGCTGTAAACCTCTAATACAAAGAAATCCATCATCAGAGCATGGGTAGTATCTTGATTGTCTTTAGATAAATTATTTAAAGGGTATTTGGATACTTACCGAAGTGAAAATTGGATCAATTTCCAGGAAAATATTCACCGACCTTCCTTTCCCTAATGAGGCCGAAAACCAGGTTGTAGGTTGTTAGCAAGCAGCTTCCCTTTGAAAAACATGCTCAAATAGCAGTCATCCCATAAATATGAAAATCGTCTTTTGCTTCAGTTTATATTTTATTATTGTTAGTCTTTACTGTGTGTTGTGTTATTTTGTTAAGATGTTTTGTCATATCATGTAGACAGTAGATGATTTTGTCAGGATAGTACATGAGGATTGTAAGCATAACATTACATTGTAGCTTTTCTAAGCAAACCAAACACCTACCTAAAATAAACAGTGACGTCAGTCTCAATGGGTTCATTTTAGATAGGTTTCACTGTACAGTAATTTTGGATGCACTTTATGAAATTTGTAGTAGTCGAATATTTGTCAACATTTATAGAAATAACATTTCCATGAGTAAGTAAGACACACAGTTTATATATATAGGTGTTGTAATATGGAGACGGGCCTTTGCTTTTACTGTTGTAATATTGATCACTGTTAAAAAATTTCTCAGTCTAAAGTGAAAAATTATTTATTGTTTCAAATATCTATTATTTGCATGGAAGTTTTCCAACTAAATAATCAGGCATAATTAAAAATGATATTGATTTTCCTTTATAAATTGTATAGTCTCATATCTCATATTTTGAGTTTCGTTCATGATTGGTTTCAGGAAAAAATTAGAATTCAGTTTGCTTTATCATTTCACTCTTGCATGCTGGGCTTTCTAATGATCTTTGAGGTGATTTAGAAATATCTATTCCTCAACCTCTTGTATATAAAATCCAAATATTTAATTTTCTTTGGAAGAAATTGCAGGATATTGAATATTTTAATAAACAATAATTTTTTAGTTTGCCCCTGCAAAGTTGAGGGGGCATTGTTGGAGTACCCCCTGCAGATGTGTCTGCTTCTACATGCGCGTCCACATCAAGGTGTGTATCTACCCAAAAATGCATAGTAGGGTCATCTGTTCAAGCTTTGCATGCTAGTGAATCTTGGGTTGACTGACAGCTTCAAAGAAAATTAGATCACTTTGACCTATATTTTCTGCTTGATTGGCTTTCATTCAAATTAACATTCAAGTCCATATCTCAGTCAGTATACATGGTACATGTAGATCATCTGCTCTTGCATATGCATGCATCTCTGATGGATGGTCGGCCTCAAGGCAAAATTAGGTAACAGGCCTCTACATGTATATTAAATTTTTGTTTTGTCGATTGGACAAGAAACTTGAGATCTACTTGTCCAAAATTAATTGTTACCTGTCCCAAAAATGCATAATTTCATTTTATTTGAATTTTTCACTTTTCCTGTGGGCAACTGGTTTTAAATTTTACTTGTCCGATTCCAATTTGGACTGTTAAGGACAAGTCAGACAAGCTTTAATGTAGAGCCCTTGATAACTTTGACCTATATTTCCGCTTGATTGATTTACTTTAAAGTTTATGGACGAGTTAATATCTGGGTCACTATACATGGTATGATAGTGTAACCTTTGTATTCATGCAGCTCTGATGGTAGGTCAGCATCCATTGAAAATAAAGTCACCTTTGACCTATATTTTTGGCCTGATTGATTTACATTCAAGTTAATGATAATTCAGACACTATTCTTGGTAGTATCCTGTAACCTTGCATATGCATGCATCTCTGAAGTTCAGCATCCATGCAAAATTTGGTCACTTTTACCTATATTTTCCAGTTGGTTGATTAACAGTATGTTGTAGGATGAGTTAATATCTCCGACACTGTACATATTAGGCGGATTATATAGGAAGGTCAGACTCAACCATGATTTTATTGATAACCATGTTATAATGAAGGTCTGTCTGATTTTAACCCCTCATTTTACAGGTTTCTATTGATCAAATAAATATAACTGTGCTCTTTTTAAAATATAAAACATGTGCAGTGTTGATAATCATCAAATTAAGATGACCTGATTACTTATGTATAAGTTGAGAGTAATAATATATATTGACCTATGACCAAAATCCATGCAGAGGAGTCAAAATGGCACCAAATTTTTACCATCCAAATGCAAAAGTACAAATGTTGCTGATGACAAACAACAACCAAACATATGTTTACAGACGTGATTGGACTTGAAGTTTATTGTAATAACTAAGTCCTGATGAAATATTTAATAATTCGGGCAAAATTTCCAAAAAAGTCGGAAAAAATTAGGCAAAATTGGTGCCACGTTAAAATTCCCATTGTAATACATAGGAATTTTCAAGTTCAAATTATGCTGAAAGGACAAATGTTGCTGGATTGTAAAGGCCTTGCTACTAGTGTCTTTCTATTGAGGAAAGGTCCATAAATAACAGGTTTACTAAGTTCTAACAAAAATCAAAAGCCTAAATTTTCAATATCCAATTATAAATTTCCAAAATTACATCATTTTGTCTTATGGCGGCCATTTTGTATAAATTTTGGGAGCCCATTTTTAAGATTTCAATCTGCTGTAACTTTTGAACACATGATCCGATTTTCAAAATTTAAGCACCATTTTGTTCGTTTTTAATCAGGCTGTCTTTCAGGATGGCTTTTATTTAAAACAAAGACTACTTTGAAAAATGTCTGACCTCCCTACGATTAACAGTAAGTTGTAGGATGAGTTAATATCTCCGACACTGTACATGGTAGGATGATTAACAGTAAGTTGTAGGATGAGTTAATATCTCCATTACTGTACATGGTAGGATGATTAACAGTAAGTTGTAGGATGAGTTAATATCTCCGTCACTATACATGGTAGGATGATTAACAGTAAGTTGTAGGATGAGTTAATATCTCCGACACTGTACATGGTAGGATGATTAACAGTAAGTTGTAGGATGAGTTAATATCTCTGACACTGTACATAGTAGGATGATTAACAGTAAGTTTTAGGATGAGTTAATATCCCTGACACTGTACATAGTAGGTTGATTAACAGTAAGTTGTAGGATGAGTTAATATCTCCGACACTGTACATGGTAGGATGATTAACAGCAGGTTGTAGGATTAGTTAATATCTTCGACACTGTACATGGTAGGATGATTAACAGTATGTTAAAGGATGAGTTAATATCTCCGACACTGTACATGGTAGGATGATTAACAGTAGGTTGTAGGATGAATTAATATCTCCGACACTGTACATGGTAGGATGATCAACAGTAAGTTGTAGGATGAGTTAATATCTCTGACACTGTACATGGTAGGATGATTAACAGTAGGTTGTAGGATGAGCTAATATCTCTGACACTGTACATGGTAGGATCATGTAACATTAGACGTGCATGCAGCTCTGATGGTTGATCAGCATTCAAACAAAATTAGTCACGTTGACCTACATTTTTGGCTTGATTGATTTACATTAATGTTTAAGGGCTAGTTCATATCTCAGTCACTATTAATGGTAGGATCATGTAATTTTGCATATGCATGCATCTCTGATGGTAGGTCATCCCCTGGCATAATTAGGTCACTTTGGCCTATATTTTCCACTTGATTGATTAACGTTCAAGTGTTAGGACGAGTTCAGATTTCAATCGCTATGCATAGTAGGATCTTGCATCCAGGCAAGCATAGATCACTTTAAGCTATATTTTTTGCTTGATTTTATAATACTTAAATTCAAGTTTACAGACGAAGTTCAGATCTCAGTCTCTATGCATGGTAGGATAATCTAACTTTGCATATGGTAGGTCAACATCAAGGTAAAATTTGGTTGTTATCACAATGTGCCTTAACGAGGCCAATCTTTGTATTGTTGATTACCTATGTTTACTTATGCTGGTGGCAAAATGATGGTGTTAGGAAGCAAAAATTTATTACAGTAGAATCTTCAATTTAAAATTTAATCAACACATGTATTCACTGTATTACTTGATGCATTAAAACAAGTCCAGAATGCAAAATTTAAACTGAACCTCTTAACAGGTTTTTTTCAGTATGTGATTTTATTTAGATGTGTTATATAGGCAAGTATAATTTATAATGTACTGGATGCATTCCAATGTTACATGTTAATGCAATGTTTGAAATATAAGGGGAGACAAATCTAACCTGACAGATAATCTTATGTATTGATAACCCAATGTATCAAAGACCAGGTTAATTAGACTTATATTCAGTTTCCTCTTACTACAGCTCTAAATTCCAACCATATAGATTTTGGTATCTATATCTACAGAATAAAACATCATCCTTCTCCTTGTGTTTACAAAGGAGTTAAAAAAACAACATACTAATTGGTTCAGGATGTAAGAAATAAAATGTCATTGGTAGAAACTATTTTTACTCTAAATTTACTCACATGTTTAATATTAAAGGTTCGTTAATTTTAACGTAATTTGAAAAAATTTATATGAAGTAGACAAAAAGGAAATGCCAAAGAGTAAACACTCTGTGGATGTCTTCCATACAACACAGACTGGCAATGGAGATAATATCAGCACAGGTTTGGAATGTGTATTACCTAGCTTTGTTGTTTACACAACCTGCAATTATGCTTTAATGGAGATTAAATTGTTAAGAGTAAAAGCTTTATACTAAGGCTTGAGTTTTAGACACCCAGCTATATATATGTGAATGTCGTTAGTCATCCTACCTATAATGCTTTCTAAACATGTAGGCAAAATCTTGATGGGATTTTCTGTTTCATCCAGCTGGATAACAAGGTACACAGACACTTTCCTGCAAAATTAATTTCATCATTTGCTCTAGACAATTTTAAGTTTTGGTCAGCTTTACATATGCAACAAAAGTAATAAATATCAGACATTGATGTATATCAGATGAGTTTAACTATAAAAATGAAAAATTGTTTGCAGAATTTGGAAAACTAAGATGTGTTTTTGCCATTAAAAATCCAGTGCTTGAGAATTGTAAACCAACATTTTTTTGAGAGAGAGAGATTTATTTTTGTGTCTTTTTAGGCATGTAAATATTGCTGAAATAAATCGCCACAATTAATTTCTAATCATTATATAACACTTTCCAGGTGGAATTAATTTTGTACAATTCCTCCTTTTTTAAAACAATGCAAACTTATGCAAATGAGATGCAAATGAGTTGAAATTTTTCAATGAAACTTTGTCAGCATCATTATACTGATATATGAACGAAGGGGTTGGATTGTGGGTGGGGTGGAGGGAGGTGGGACCAAGTGCAGGTACCCCTGCTGAAAACTGACATTTTTTGTCACTTTTTGACATTCCAGTTGTCATGGAAACCTGGTAAAATGAGTTAGGCAGACATATAGAGTGGCAAGTCCTCTTTGCTATTGTGTATAAAAGACATGATAAATCTTCGATCTATAACAGGAGAGTCAGACTTTGATAGACCCTTAGTGGCAAAAATTGGCAAAAATGCCAATTTTTGCAATTTTTGCGTACAACTTGATTTAAAAAAATTCCAAAAAATTTTTAACATTTTTTCTTGGTGTCTGGCACATTTGTAGACCTTTTCTGTAAAGAAAAAAGCCAAGAACTTGACATTTCTGCTGCAGGTCTTGAAGTACTGAGGGTCTATGACAGCCCACCCCTCACTAAAATCTCACTTTTTGCGACTTTTGGCTTTCTATGGGTACTTGAAAGGGACATGCAACTCCAGCAGTATTCTTGCTAAGCTTCAATTTCCAATATATGGGATACCTTGAGGGACATAAAAGTAACCACAGGGTCCACGATGCCAAAAGGCATCGTCCGCCTGGAAAGGGTTATAAATGAATAACAGAAATGAAAAAATCATGTTTCTGGAATGAAATGAAAAGTTGCAGCTGTTCATGTTTATAGGATGAGGAAAATCAGGTTTACAACATGGAAGAATTATATTCATGTTTGTTAATTCAATAAGACTTTTTTTTTAGTTTTAACTGATTTATTTGGAAACAAGTTATTGAAACTTTTATTAAACTTTCTCCAGGTTCCACATGGGAGATAAGACTTCATTTCTGCCATGTTAGGCCTACTCTTATAGACGAATTTCCAATTTCGTTTTATCACCCCGGGTCAATCGGAGTAAATTGTGTCACGTAACATTGTGATGTCCAAAAATCTATATTGTGACGTCCAAATTTTTTCGAGAATTCACCAATTGGAAACTCGCCTATTAAACTCTATGAAGGAGTTCTAAAAGTGTTAGAGGCATTGCTTTTCCCCAACATTGGCCAACCAGTTTTTCTGCTCTTCCGAAGGACTAGTTGTCTTCCTTAAAACCATTCTTGCAAATGGTGTCAAGAGAGAGCTGAAAATTAGTCCCTGAAATAATCAATCTGTTAAGGAATCAAACCAGGGACCTTCAGTTTCATAGTATGGCACTCTTACCACTACACCATCGGCTCTATATTAGGGTTTTATAAACAATTTAAACTCAAGAGGATGATTATATTCAGATCAGGGTAATGCATAGGGTTGATTTATCAAGATGGTATATTGTTGCACCAAGTGATTGTCAGAAAGCAAAGTTCCTAAGGAATTTGCCAAAATATCACATTCTGATTATCCAATGAAGTGTATAAATTTTGTGATTTTTACAGGTGACAAATTTTCTATTACATTGTTTCTAACATTAAATTTTTGTAGAAAGTTCATGCATGCAATTTGTCTTACAGATACTTACAGATCCATTTCTGACTAAAACCCCATGTCAGCTCCTTGTCAAGTCTGTGTTTAATTTGGTCAATTACTCAAATTTTTATTAGTTTATATTTCCCTCTTATATTCATCAAAAATAGCCAAATTAACAGTTTTTGACTTGGAAATTTCAACTTGGATGTGTTCATGATTATAAACTACTAATTGTGTGTAATTTAATCTGTAAGTAGGAAGTTAAAATATTTTTGACAGGTGAATTAATATTTTCTTTTATTATAGCATAAAATTGAATGGCGAAGTGATTTTTGTTTCAGGAATCCTCACTTATTGGTTCAAAGACTTCATCACGTACACCATCTTCATCTAGTTCTAAAAGTTTACCTGCCAAAACAACTATTACACAAGTTACTGTTAGAGGGAAATCAGAATCATCGGCCATTAATGGAAGTGAACTATCGCCATGGCATGTTACAACACCGGAAACTAAAAGTGTCAAAAGAAAAGTTACCTTAACTACAGAATTGTGAAGGAAACCTGTATCACACACAAAATAAAAACTGTCGATTTATAACACACTTTGAAGAATGGGTTCCTGAAAGAATATGTTTGGTGTATCAGAAAAGCAACACTTAGGATAAAAACTGCAGTTGTTAACATGAGGGAAGAGAATGATAATAGATAATGGTTACATTTGATCTATTCTTATTATCATGTGCTGTAATTTCCTGACAACAGGTCTTCTGATTAATGTTTAACCATAATAAGGTCATTTTTAAAGTTAACCAGTTTCTACCTGTAGACAGATAAATACATTAAATGTGGCAATTTTTTTTGAAAATTGATTTTAAAGCAGATTGAAATTGAAAAATAACAGATTTAAGACATGTTTTCCCTATAAAAATAAACCTTGGAACAAATGATTTTTGTTATATATATACATTTTAACAGACATATCACCAATTTTACAATTTACATATTTTTTAGTAAGAATTTTATAGCATATCAGCTTGAAGCATTCTATTTATAGGCAAAAAGTGGTTTGGAGTTTTTTTTAATCATTTTACAAACTTTATTTGTAACTTGACGGTTGTATTAGACAAAGTGGCTGTTTGATATTTATGTGCAATTATTTGTTTGTTAAGACAGATCTTTATATTTTTGTTGATTGTAAGCGGATGTTTTTCCCTTTATTTGTTACAATGACCAGGCTTAATTGTTTTTAATAATGTTGTATTAATCATGTAATTAAATTCTGTTTTGAAAACATTACACAAGTTTGAAGTTGTAAACCCTTTTCTGTTTTATATTTTTCAACTTTGGAAATATTTGTTAATTTAAATAGTGTTTTTGTAGAACAACATCTTACAAAAGCTTTTGTAAATTTTAAATTTGTTTTTTTATAGAAAGTCATAAACATTAACTCTATTACTTATGATAAAAAGTAGAAAAGTGAGGAAAGGGAGGCGTGCATGAAATGCAAAGCTGAGGTTATTACTCTCTGAGAATACAGAGACTTCAAAATAAGACAGGAATGAATTGATTCTGGAATTCATTTCTTTGTCATTAAAACAGATTTTTTGAAAGTTTAATTTCCAATGCTGAATTAGAAGTATTGTTACAAAAAAAATGGTTTGCTGAAGGATTAAAAAAGATCTGTTGAAATTATACAGGACAGTAAATTTCATGTGAATTTGAATTTATGAAGAAATTGTGAAGACTAGCCTTTATGTGTCTGTTAAATGTCGTAGTTTTAATATTTTATTGAATATTTTTTTGCTTTTTGTGAAATTTTTGCCTTGAAAAGGAGTTGCTTTTCATCCATCATAACTTTCATTGTAAATATCACAAATTGTTTATAGAAACCTTATGTACAGTTATCTCCCTTTATCAAAATAA
>MJUU01069978.1:21538-47939 GCA_002080025.1 Modiolus philippinarum
GCGTTGTTTTGGCCGGAGTCGAAGCTATTTCCTGGCTACTACTCGCAGTTGATTCTGCCGGTGGTTCCGGTGCATCATAAACTGCTGTGGGTGTTGACACTGGTTCATCATCCATCTCGGTATCAGAGTCGGTCTGTGTTTCCGTCCTCTCGTCTTCCTGAGATGATAACGATTCTGTCTCAGTGTCTATTTCAGGATTTACGTTCGCTGAAGCGGTTTCTCCATTCTCCATATTCTCTGCTTTCTTAGCTAGGAAGGCTCTTAAACGGCGGTTGTTCCGCTCCGCTCGTGCCTTAGATGTCTTTCGTCTTGGTTTGTTCTCTGCTGGTTTACGTTTCTCCTCAGCTTTGACAGGTTTCCACAGTACAACCAGTCTGTAGGTACCATGCTTGGCGGTAAGTGTCCAGTCAGCTTTCTGGTGTTCCAACAGATGTAGGATGGTGAATATATCACCCGTCAGCAAGGGCTGTTCGCTTGAGTCAAGCTCTTCAGTCATTACGTAAACGTGGCATGTTTAGTGTATATATGCTATAACTAGACTGGCATGTTATTTCAGTGAGCAATTTGCGATAAAAAAAAACGCATTCTATGTTGCTAGGTAAAATTATATCGTCTCGAAACAGCGCCATTTTCCTTTTATACCCAAAATGTCAAAGGGTAATCATCAACACAAGATTTCATTGCTTCAATCAAAGAAAAAGGCGTGCCTTCAGTTGAAGTCCATTCAAAGACCCCACGTGCTTAGTGAGTAATAATCGATTTTGTTTATTTAAACTGGACAGTTGCGAGGAAGAAATGGTCGTTTTATTTTCTTTATTTCGTCTAAACCACTGGGTGTACCCAGTCCAAAATTTGCAAATGAAACGATAAATATTTAATGCCAATGTATATTTTTTTCTGAAAATTTTTGTGATAAAGAAACGCCTAGATCCAAATCTCTTTGGAACCCCATATATTACCGAAAAACTCATTTTTCCTAAACATCGTGCATAAAATATATAATTATATATTTTTTAATTGTCATTTGTCAATATTAAGATACGTCACATGCATTTAACAGAATATAAATTTTCATGTTATAAGTAACTTTTATCGGGTTTTACTTTTAGTAACGAGTTAAACATTGCAATCGACATTTTTATCTTCATTTTCTATTGTTTAAATACCACCGGATTTCAGACTGCATTGTTTGACTCAAACTCAATATTGTGCCCGAAATTGAGGAAAAATGGGAAGTTTCAACATATCTGATTTTGCCAAAGTTCACTGTTAACCCGTTATATATGGCAAATCTGGATGATATATCTGCAGATATGCTGATTAATTGTTCTAAGCGATACATTAGTTGTCTTAAAACAGTGATTAGAAAATCAACGAGTGTGTAATATGACACTGAATGCCGAAAATCTTACCCCTCCCCAAACAATTTTTTCCTAAAATTGTCATTTTTTTCTCTATGTTAGCATAAAAATAACCAGAACACGCAAAATGTGTGTTGTATATGACAATGTTACATGGATTACTTTATGATTTGATATTTTAGCAGCCATTTGTCGACTTAAACTCAATGTTTTGCCCAATTTTAATGAAATATGAGAATTTTCAACATTTAAGATTTGTCCAAAATCCATTGTTTAATCGTAATATATGTCAAATCTTGAGGATATATCTGCAGATATGCTAATTAAAAGTACGCACAACGAATTTTGCCGCAGCTTAAATCGCTGTAGCTATTTTGTTTTAAATAAGACCCTAATAAAACATATATGCATCATTTTCTAATTTTTTGTCGCTACTCTTGGTATATTAACCGAAATAATCAAAGTTCAAATAAAAATATTTTTTAAAGACTTTCACTCAAATTTTAAAGAAATTCGATGTGGGAGTGATTGATGAATGATTAACGCAAACCAAAGAACCAATGAAAAGACACAGAATCCGTTGCCGATGGATTACTTATTTGCATATAGGGTGCTTGTTTGTTGTTTATTCAGATGGCCAATGAACAAACAGAATTTCGTTCTGTTTACTAATTTGCATAAAAATGTTTAGGTAAATCTGAGAATAAAATTTGCAGAACCAATATCCAGTTACTATTTACTTTTATTAAAATAAATTTGTTTACAGGTAAAAAGTTTTTGTTAACGCTTTATCAAGTAATTACTTAATTAATTTTTTGCTCTGCAATCGAGATCAACTCCCGACCCACGTATTTTGGTTAATCAATAGACCCCATAACTCGAATAATTCAAGCCCTCTCCGTATCCGATTCTCTCCTTCTACGAGGGCTTGAATACTTTATGATCATTGGACGCGTCAGCTGTACACTGATTCAGTGTACCAATCAAATTACTTCATATCTCTGAGCATGCGCAAACGAAGATTTCGATGAAAAAAATAAACAAACGATGTTGAAATTTTATCGATCGGGATGTACATAATTTGAATTATTCGTGGAAATTCTTATAAAAAAGCACAATCTGACAAATGACACACAGGAAAGGTTTTACGAATTCAAAAAAATAATTGAAATGTTGTATATTGCAGAAGAAAGTAAACTATTATTGTCAGACCGAAGAATGTGTATTTGATGTCAAAACTGAAAATATCTAGTACATTTATGACGCGTAAAATCGTGTAAGGTACGATATTTCAATCTTTAAACTTAAAGTGTATTAAGTATTTAGTGTACAAATTGCGAACTTCAGTAAATTTTGCAGTTTTAAAATTCAAATATGAAAACTGGTACTGAGATGTGTATTCATTGACGAAAGTTATTTTTCAGTTTAACAAAAAATCGTAAGACGGAATTTAGAAATACACTAAATATTAGCAAATATAATGTTTCAAAAAATAATATCCTTGATTTTCAGCATATCTTATAACTTATATTAATCATGTCATTAAATTGCAAAACACAACATTACAGTTACGTCTGGTGTTAATTAAACAGTAGGATACAAATAAATTATTGATTTTAATTCCATACAACAAGTGTAACTGATATGTTAATTGTTTAATTGTTTACAACGCGATTTTTTTAACACAAGCCGCCGGTAAACGTCAAAGAAACTACCAACTCTCTGTCACAATATGTAAATATATTCTCCGTTTGTTAATTTCTGCTAATTAATCTCATCAAAGACATGTTTGTAAAGTTTTTTTATATCATTTATCAATTTTTGATTTATATAGGGACAATATATACAATATTGTATATATTTTCCCTGATTTATTAAATCAATTTTTTATTACCGAAAAAAATCAGACGACTTTGTTCCCATAGTTCATAGCGGTAACCCACATCCGATTGACGCGTTTTCATAGTTAATGCATTCAGGCGTTAATGTAGCGATCGTAGTGAGTGGAATATAACGACTGGATTATTCGGGTTAGTAATAGCTTGGTATGTTACAAGGAGTTGCGCTTACTAGGTAAGCTGAGCAGATAGAATTAATGAAAACTGAAAGTTGAATAATCTCCCCTTTCTGGCTTGAGGGAATAATTATATTCCTTTATGCACATCTACATATAGTGTCCTTTCTTTGTGTAAGGTTTAATGAAAATCATTCAGGTGGTCTTAGAGGAGTTGTGCTTACGAGGCAATATGTGCATGTGGAATCGATTAAAATTCAAATCGAAGTATCTCCCCTTCCCGGTTTCGTACAATATTTATATTCCTTCATACACATCTCCATATCATGTTCTTCCTTTATATAAAGTTTCATCGAAACCTTTCATGTAGTTAAATAGGAGTTGCACTTTTAAGAAGTGTGGACCTAAAACTCGTTTGCTTGGGTAAAATAAAGTATTCTTTAAATATGAAATTATTTCACGAAAGAGAAATTGTTTGGGTCATTTTAAGAAAACACAAAGTAGTTACACTTTTTTATTCTTCAAAAACAATTTCTAATACAATGTACTATAAATTTCTTCAGTTGATAAAAATGTTCTTCATGACCTACCTCCTCGAAAATCAAATGGTTTTCAGTTGCCTGTATAAGCATATTGGATAATACATTTGTGTTATTTGATTTTAAAGAACTTGCAAAATCCTACCCCAAGCGACATCAGCAAGTTAAAATATGCTTCTGCCGTAAATATCCTTACTCGACATAGTCTTTCTAAATGCCACATTTATTTGTATGAGTTTATCCCTTTCTTTATTTTTATAATTATTGTCACGTCAAATAAATACATATGATATTCATCTCGTATAGATTTATTACAAATAGAACATATTTTTTCCTTTGCTGATGTTTATTTGTACAAGCTTCGCGATTGTCAAAGGCAAATAATATGTCATCAATTTCTTTAGAATCTAAGATCTGTACATTAAACTAACTATATCTAGGCAACTGAATTGAAGCTTCACCGAATGCATGTTTTGCTTCTTTAAAATTCCAACATCATAAAAATATAACCTAGTACTTCATGAAATGTCTCTAACGATAGACTAGTCAAACACCTTTCGATCCAACCTCATTCTTAACCAAACATTTTTTATCAGGAACGATCCTACAGATGCATTTTGCAGACTTCTGTGACAGTGGTTTTTGTTATAATATTTCATTTCCGGTGCTTTTATTTTTGACATTTAATTTTCTTGTATTTTTATTCAAATTTATTATCTTTACTTAAAAGGACGGCTGTGTGCCTGAATGCCAACATTTTATAATATCAAAGAATTCTGTAGGTGCTCATTAGTGAGGATTATGGGGCCTCACATAGGGTAATTATTGTACCTCTTACATGAAGGATGTGAAAAAAGAATATTTAATTTAATTCAAATATAAATTGATTTTATATCAATTTGTTTGGCAATAAAAAAGCACAAAAAATATTTAGTATTCCATGCATTTTATATTCAATGATCAAGAAATAACAGTTGATTTGGAATAGGTACCTCGAACCTTTTATTAGTATTTACACGCACAAGATTTACATATGTACGTAAAGTATTTTTGCTATGCATTTACATGCATTTAATCTGAGATGTGTATTTTAATATAAAAAGCCAATTGCCAAAAAGTGAAAAGGACAGAAAACACGAAAAAATTAATAGTTTTCATTTGATCTTGGAAATTTATAGAATAAAAAAAACATAAAGTTGCATAGAACCTTCTTTAGTTTTTTCAGAGTACAACTTTTCCTATAAAAGGGCAAAACGCAAGATCAGAAAAAATATTGTCAGAGAGGTATGAATGTTATAGAGAGAATTGTGTGTGTGTGTGTGTGTGCATACCTTTTATGGTGTCAATCAGGTTGCAGAACCATTTTCTTCCGTTTCATAGACATAAATGGTATTTTGCACAGTGTGCATTTAGTTTGCATTTACATGCTCAAAATACATACCATGTAAATTTTTATATGTGCAAATATACATTTACACTTGCCTTAACCTCTTGTGGATTTGCATGAGATCAGGGGTATTATATTTGCACATGTGTAAATTTACACTGTCTGCATTTTGCGCATGTAAATACAAATTAAAAATGCACACTTTTCAAAATACAGTTTCAGTTTATTAAACAGAAGAAACGGATCATGCAACTTCATTGAAATCATAAAATTGATGCATATTTAAAAAAAATCATACTTCTCGGACAGTTTTGTCTGGTTTTAAATTTTTAGCTTATATTTTAGGGGAAGCTGGACTCTGATTGAAAAATAAAAGAAGATTCAATGTAACTGTATGTTTTTCTATCATTTTATAAATTTCCAAGATCTAACAAAAACTTTTAAATTTTTACATGGTTTTTGGCCCTTTTCACATCTTGTAAGCCGCTTTTTAGATGAAAATACACACCTCAGATTGAATGCATGTAAATGCACTTACTAGTGTAGTTTTACACACATGTAAATTAACATACAAGTGTAAATCTTGTCCATGTAAATGGGGCTTTTGACGGCAGGCAGTGGTGAAAAAGTTAAATGCTGGACCATATATAACATAAAAGTTTCTTTACACACCCTTCAAACTTATAAGTAAAATTTACTATTTGTATCAGCCATTGTCCATCCAGAGACATTACACAATTAAATGTTTCTGGCCGATGTGAGCGATACAGGTTATTGAGTGCATTTTGTTTCATATTTCTGTTACAACTGCTTTAATTATTTCATTATTTATTTATTTTTGAACACCTAATACCCCTAAAATTGTGTATATTTATATATTTTCTCACATTTTTCACAACAAAGGTTACAAAAAAAATTAAAACATGATATTTTTTTGATATTTTATAAAATTTTTTTTAATTTTTACCCTCAAATTTACAATATTATTTACAACATTCACACATTTTGTAAACCTATGTTTAACTAACTTATTATTAAATTTTATATCTAATCAAGCCCCTTACTGTACCCCTTCATAACTACTTAAACAACAATATTTAATTATGTGATTTTAAGAATGTTGGCATTCAGGGAACACACCGTTTCTTTCAACAAAGATACTTTACACGTAAGTCGTTAATTGATTCCATTCATAATCTGTTTGTTAATTTCTTTTTCTCAATTGTCCAAAATCGATTTAATGCATACAATTGTTTAATTCTTACATGTCTCCGTATGTCATACTTTGTAATATTACGCAATATTTGTGAGAATATTTTTTCGACAATTGGATTCCGACATCGAAACTGTACGGACGTCGTACGATATATTCTAAAAGAACATTAATTTACGGAAAGCCGTATTTCCATATTTTATTGTTATTTATACGGAATTTTCCGTATGTGTTGTTAATTTATTATTGTTGGATATTTCCTCATTATAATTTGGAACTTTATTCCGTGTTTTATTCATTTCAAAAGTGAGCTAGTTTCCCCAAACTGTATTTATAACAGACCGGTGCAAACCACTGTTATACTACTTTCAAATCGATAGAATCAAACAAAATGTGCAAATGTGTATTGGGCATTTTATGTTGGTTTATGATACATAAAAATGAAAAAAAAAACAAGAAATTCCTAGCAATGGTGGCAATGGGACTTAGCAAAATGTAGAGAAACACAGTATTTTCGCTGTCATTTTCATACTTTAAAATCTATTCCGTTTCGGCTTGAACAAGGACGTATATAACACAATACCGAAGTTACTGAAAATTTACTTCCTTGCATATGACCATTTTGACAACTTATGTCTCATCAGTAAACGGCGTATTAACATGTTAAGATATCAAATACAAGCACGAAACACAAAGGAAAGAGGTTTGTATTTCTCGCAGGAAACTCTTATTTGCGGAGGAAAACCTTGTTTCTCTAAAGCAAACCCATCTTTTGAAACTTTGATTTAGCTTCAAAAACTCACATTTGCTGCACGACAGTCGGGCGAGTTTAGTCCAGAAAATCTATATTTGCTAACAGCAAAGCCTAGTTTTTGAGAGGGCTTTTCTGCAATTTTGTTTATTTCGCTTGCCATACACAATGACTGAAATTTTCCAATACACATCAACAATAAATGAATGTATACAGAATAGAACATCAATACATAGTGAATTATTGCATATATCTAATAAGGTTACACGATTAGAACGACTTCAAAATGCGAAAGATATGAGCTCTATCATTTCCTATCAAGCATTCGATGGCATTGAAAAATACGTAATATTGATCGATTACGTATGTTCACAGAAAAAATTAACGTAATTTAGAAAGATTTCATAGCCTGTATTCATGAAAATTTATAGCTTAAATATAAAATAGTTATAGCGGTATGGTTAAAGAAACAAAATCTTCAATTTTCAAGTCATATTATTTTCAATATTAAATATCAAACATTGAAAATTTTTAATAAATTTATTTTCTTTCGTTTTCATAATCTTTAATTTGTTTTAACGGTTCAAGAATTGTCTCAAAATTGAATAACCCAAATCACTAATTTAAGGGGGAGATAACCAAGATTTTTTATGTGCATATAATTATATGTCTCTGATAAAGGTCAGTCATTTGAAATATTTGGACCCCCGCAATATGAGGGGTTCTTTCCGATATCAATAACTAAAATTTCTAACTCTTATAAGACAATTCATTAAAGGAAAACTTGTATTCAAGTTAAGCCTAAACTTCGTTTTTGTGTATTGCACTTAGTTGATGTCCTTGGTACTGGAATCATAGTCTCCTTCTCTGATATTTTTTGGTGATGGGTACTTTTTATACTAATTTTGGATTATGGCTTTGCATAATGCTGCTGATGAGGGGTAACTCCTTGAAACACGTGTACAGCATGACAAAATTTACTGTTTATTATAACGTTACAACTTGGATTTTTGAATTTCTGCCATGTTTATAGAGACTTTGGCATTTTCTCAATTTCCTTTATTTTTTATTCGGTACTTGTACTGCAAAAACAAATTTGTACTTAAAAAAAAACTTTAAGATTATCTGACCAACACATTTGTCTTGCTGACCCCCAACACAATAAAAAAATACCCCTAAATGGTCAACCCAAGGCTACCCCTCGATGAGCAACGTTAAAACGTATGCATGGTTAGTTTAGTTATTTATGTGTTTTTGTTTGCTGAGCCCCTACAAAGAGTAATATTCAAAATAATAGTTATTGTTATAAGTTGACGAAGGCCAATTAAGTGGTTTGATGCCCAATTTCAAACACATGGACAGACGGAAAGTATGGTTATCAAACTTCATTTTTTGTTGAATATAAAACGTATTTCGAAAATTATCTGCATTTTAGAAATGATGCTTATTTTATGTTTTGTCTATGGG
This sequence comes from Modiolus philippinarum, assembly GCA_002080025.1. Lineage (NCBI taxonomy): Eukaryota > Metazoa > Mollusca > Bivalvia > Mytilida > Modiolidae > Modiolus > Modiolus philippinarum. The sequence continues at coordinate 30,271 of MJUU01069978.1, forward strand.
TTATAGACAAAACATAAAATAAGCATCATTTCTAAAATGCAGATAATTTTCGAAAAAAAAATATGCAAACGAATAGGACGTACATTTAACATTCATTTCCAAATTAAAGGGGGGAATCTGCAATATATGAACAAGTAATCCAGTTTTTCCGGGGGGGCTAGCTCTGATCCTGAATTTCCTAGGGGGACAAATAGGATCGATACAGTTATTCCCCCGGAGTAAAACTGGCATGGGGGAAAATGGCTATATAACACCGGGATTAAAAAAGTTTCCTTTAGGATAAACAAATCCCAAAGGAAAGAAATATAATGTACGATATCGGGAATAAGTCCCGTTTAATTCTGTAGGATTTTAGAAGACATGATTTTAATATAACCTATAGGATAAAAAATATCCCTTTAGCATAAACTTTCACCTGTTTACATCCCACATGAGAGTTTTTAACCAAAAAAATGTATTGAACATGCCACATCTACATCTTAAGTATCTGCTGCTCGAATTAGCGGTGGGTTTATGGACAACAATGTGAGTGACAGATTTGAACTGACAAGACGTGCAAATCAAAAATGTGAATGACAGATTTGAACTGACAAGACGTGCAAATCAAAAATGTCAGTGACAGATTTGAACTGACAAGAAGTGCAAATTTGCCCAAGACATTGGTTAATGATCCATCCCCTAGAACCAGTTATAAAACTGTCTACAGACGCCGACGACTCACGAGGAGTGTAGGTGGTTGTATAAAAACATACAAAAACGTAAAATACCTGGTATAACGGAGGGACCGTGAACGCGTAGCAAAAAAATATACAAATTTAGCATAGCTATAAATTAAAGGTGTCGAACGTGACACCGTGACTTGGCCTTTATCATGGCGAGATCACATGGAAATGGGTACACATCTGCAACTGAAATTTTGGAGCCCCTCCTGTTTTAACCCATCTACATAGAACTTTTCATTCAATCAATCCATCTATACAAAACCAAATATGAATGCATTGTTGCATCTTTTTGATCACGTGGTAAAACCAGAAGCTCTATGTGGATGTGAATCAACAATATAAGTAACAGGGTTGATTTCATGTTACATAATTCCTGTTATACTGCGATAAGTTACATATCAAACCCCTAAAATATACAATAACAAAATACCGAAGTTAGCTGTGAATTTAATTTCTGCATATATGCGCATTTCGACAACTTATGTCTCTTCAGTGAAGATCAAATTAACGCAATTGGAAATCCATAAACCGAAATATGTGTAAAAACTGATGGAAAACACATTACCAATAGAATCTGAAAAGGAAAGCCAAAACCAGCTAAGGACAGATCGAGTTATGCAAGAGGGAATACTCCTATGTTTTACCAAAATTTCTTTAATTTACATATGCAAGTTTTCAGATAAAATCAGTTTTCGGACCAGCACCGAAGTCAGACTGGCTACTGGGTTGGTGAATACCCTCGGGGACTAACAGTCCAGCAATAGTGGCATCAGCTCAATGGTAATAAATAACAAAATACCGAAGTAACTGTGAATTTTGTTTCTGCATATGCGCATTTCGACAACTCTTTTCACTGCAGATCAAATCAAAACATTTGGAAATCCATAAACCGAAATATGTGTAACAGCTGATAGCGAACAAATGACCAATAGAATCTAAAAAGGAAACCGAATCAGCTAAGGACAGAGTTATGCAGGAGGGAGATACTCCTTAGGTTTTACAAAATTTTTCTTAATATATGTGTGGAGTACATAAAAGGGCCCCAAATTATGAAACATTGGAGAACTTGGTAGATATCCATTACGACTCGCTATTGGGAAATGCCTTTCGAGAAAATTATAAACTTTATACGATCAATAAACCGAGTTTGTTATCAAGTATTTACTTTCTACTGAAACATCTTTTACAATTCAAATGTATAAAAGACAAAATTCTGTGTACAATATGACTTTTGGTTTTCACATTTTTCTTTTTGCTTTGTTTTATGCAAAATGCACATATCTGTTATAAGTGTTATAAGATCAGTATTATATATTCAGACTTTTTTTCTTTTCTTCTTTTTTTATGTTCGTAAAACTATGTGATTATGTTTTGCTCTCTCTCCCTTCAAAGTGAAATTTGTTTTAAAGTTGTTTCTTTTGTTTTACATGTCTAATCATTTTTTTTCTTTTCATGTTTATTATTTTGTTATCATTATTGCATGCATGTAATCTTTTTTAATTATGATCATTTGTATACCCTTGTATGACTGTGCATGTCTTGTACAAATGTTGTATTGTTGAGACACTGCTCAGTTTTGGGCCCAAAAATTGGTAATAAAATATTTACTTACTTACAGTAATAAAATGTCAAAGATTACCACGCATTCATTGATAATAAAATTTACGATGCATTCATGTAGCTATGTATTATTGTCAATTCACATGGGCTCCCGGAATTTCCAACGAATATTTTACAGTTCAATATTTAACCGTTTTCCCATGTATTTGTGGAGACTTTGTCGCATATGTACTTTCATTGTTTAGCAGATACTTAGATATATGTACTTACGGTTAGATCGGCTGTAAATAAGCTGTATTCAAATATCTTCAAATTATTATACTGGTTTATCTCCGGAAATTTTCTACAAATTGTATTACCTACTTTTCATTTTAATAGGAAATTCCGAAGTATAATTTAAATGAATCACAAATTTTCTGTAAATGACCCTCAAAAGAACCGAAAATAAGTATTACGATCCAAATGAATACTTAAAGTAAGGATTTTTGTAAACGATATTAATTTAAAAAAATATGTTTAAGAAATAAATAATGTCTACCTGTGACTGTTTAATAAATCAAGAATTACAAATCCTCGAATTTAAAACGCGAGCATTTCTAAATTTAAATTGGTCTTTTCGTTAATAGTATTATCAAATCTTTAAATAGCCAAGTTTTAGGAATTACGTTGAACCTTTAAATAGATAAAAACATTTTTCACAAAATCAAAACTGATTCGATGTGTTCGTTTTGGGCAAGAATGGGACAATCTTCAAACAAATATGGCAAAATTGATGAAGCTGTTAACGATCTTGGGGTGAGTACTTTTTCGTATATTAAGGTCACCAATGGAAGTTAGCTTAAAAAGCATCCTGCTAAGGCTTATTTCAAAAGTATATAATTCTACACACCTGCAAATAATCATCATGAAGTTCGCTTTCGATCCTCAAAAAGGATAAATTTTGGTGCAGCCTCACTCATTGTTTAAATTATATGAGTACATATATGCTACCGAGGCTTTGAGTTTTGTTGATTTGTCCGCCATTTGCATGTTTTCAGATTATTGCAAATAACGACTTTATCAGAAAGAAAGTGTCTGTTACACCCAGTTACACTAAAATAAGCCGCTATTTTTTTCTTTCTTAATGAAAACATACATTTCGCTTCACTGCACTTAAGTTATAAAATCTTGGTTTGTATAATCTTTACTCTTGTCACCCCTAGTGCTGTCGGAGACCCCTCACTCATTAACGACAACTAGACATTGGCTTTATTATGAAAAAGAAAGGAAATGGGATAAATGTCAAGGACACAACATTCCATATCCAGGTTAAAACGACCCAAAACAAAGCATCTAGGGGTCACCGTACGGTCTTCAACACAGTGAGGAACCTCACACCATATAGCAAGCCCTAAATGGCCCTAAATGTTGTCTTTCTACAGTTGTAACTAGACTTAATATAAGTTTTAGTGAATGGAATGGCACAAATTTTAAAAGTTGAGTTTAAAATATTGGACTGTTGTCACTATTTTATCCGGCTAAATTTGTTTTCTTCTGCCAAGTTTTGCTATATAATAATCAAGCCATCAAAATGCCGAAATTTTGAAAATAAGATAGAAGATCCACATGAGAAATTCTCCCAAGAACAAGCATCTGAAATAAATGGAGTATACATCTAAGCCCACAGAGCAGTAGTAGTTTATTTTAGGGTTCATGGCAATCATGACTGCTAAACGAAACAATTAAGACGATTGATTGTCAAACTACTACTGCTCTGTGGGTAAAGCCTTCAGTTACATGAGAGTCAGCAGTAGAATTCGAAAGGAACAAAGGATGCAGTATTACAAAAAAATAAATTCCAGAGATATAGCTGAAACGAAAACACGTGGAAAAACTTTAATGTTATCCATAAAAACAAAACATTCAAAACCAAGGTACTTACAACTTGTGAAGTGATATTATGTGCTCAGGAAGGGTAGACATGCCCTTCAATGCTAACATCATCCGCAACTCAAGTCAAAATTGGTCCACTGCTCAACTTGACCACATGTATAATAAATAGAAAAAGTTCAAATGAAAAATTATTCATCTGATTGACTTTGATTTTTACGAAATCTGGTGTGTAGTATTTTTCCCATTCTAGTCTTCGTAATACATACTTCAGACATTGATGTTTCGATGAATGTCCCAATTATTTATGAAAATATTGGGCATTTTCTTATAGTATGCTGTAGAATACTTATTACACGCCCGGTAAACCAGATGGTCTCGACAAAATGTTGAGGCGGCGAAAAGGTATCAGCAACTTCCGGTTGAGAGCATCTGTCACGAAATGGTGACAAACGAGTGCAACGCATATTTTAAGACATGCTTTAAAATAAAAAAAAATACTATTATCTTCCGATATTAACGTGTGGAAATTTCCTACTTTCCGCTTTGCAAAAGGACTGGAAATCGTGGAGAAATCGCTTTTATTTCGTGCAGCAACAAGCTCACTTCGTGTATGTCTTGGTATAATTTCGATTGGATTTCATTTTGTGAAAACAGGATTCTGTGAAATTAACCTGTTGCCATAAAAGATACTACTGATTAGTATTCTATCATCCAAATATGTTATTTTCACGGAAACCGCTTTTTACAAAATGAAATGATCGAAATCATACTAGGACATACAAGAAGAGACCTTGTTGCTTTAAGGGAGAAAAGTGATTTCTCTACGATTTTTAAGCAGAAAGCAGGATATTTCCACATGATTACATCAGAAGAGAATAGCATTATTTCATTTTTAAAATATGACCTAAAATATGCATGGTCGCGAGAAAACCCCCTTGCCCTGCACTTGTTTGTATACATTTCGTGACAGATGCTCTCAACCGGAAGTTGCTGATACCTTTTCGCCGCCTCAACATTTTGTCGAGCATTTTGAAATTACTTANTTGTTATGTCGTGAAAATTTCTCCACTCTTCCAAACGGTATAGTTTCTTTAATAGAGTGAAGTGGATAGAATTAGTTTCATGACAAGTAGGGTAAGAATATTAATTTTTACTGATAAAAAGCTCAAGCCCTCTCTGAAAATCAAATGGCCGTTCCCTAAAACACCTGGACACTGTTTCACAGGATACATTTTGGGATTACATAAGTTCTGTGTATTTCGATTAATGAAACGAACGTTGTCGTGATATGTTACATAACCAAGTTTTGTGTTATATACGTGCATCCGTACTGTTTACATCATTGATCCTTCCGCAGGAATATATTCCTGTGTTCTTTTCATTCCCGTTTTGCAGGATGCTGATATAAATGCATTGTCCTCATAAATACATGTACAATGTCACATTAGGAAAGATATCGTCAAGTAAATGAACAATTTTGACGCCAAAAAATGATGTGAAGACATATTCGTACCCGGGATAATTTCAATTTCGACAGCTATATGAAGTTTTCCTGACGGAAAACCTCATAAAAAGTATATTAAATTTATCAGTAATGTATTAAATACACAAATATGTAAAACCTGTTCTCCATAAATTACTTTTGCAATCAATTGTTATGTGACACATTAAGTGATAAATAAAGCAATTTGATCGGCAAGTTGTCCCATGGCAGTGTAGAAATACCAGGGCAACAGCACATATGGCACTGGATTCAAGCAGATACTTAGATATATGTACTTACGGTTAGATTGGTTGTAAATAAGCTGTATTCAAATATCTTCCAATTATTATACTGGTTTATCTCCGGAAATTTTCTACAAATTGTATTACCTACTTTTCATTTTAATAGGAAATCCCAAAGTATGATTTAAATGAATCACAAATTTTCTGTAAATGACCCTCAAAAGAATCGAAAATAAGTATTACGATCCAAATGAATACTTTAATGTAAAGATTTTTGTAAACGATATTAATAAAAAAATATATGTTTAAGAAATAAATAATGTCTACCTGTGACTGTTTAATAAATCAAGAATTACAAATCCTCTAATTTAAAACGCGAGCATTTCTAAATTTAACTTGGACTTTTCGTTAATAGTATCTTAAAAGGGAATTATCAAATCTTTAAATAGCCAAGTTTTAGGAATTACGTTTAACCTTTAAATAGATAAAAACATTTTTCACAAAATCAAAACTGATTCGATGTGTTCGGTTTGGGCAAGAATGGGACAATCTTCAAACAAATATGGCCAAATTGATTATGCTGTTAACGATCTTGGGGTGAGTACTTTTTCATATATTAAGGTTAACAATGGAAGTTAGCTTCAAAAGCATCCTGCTAAGGCTTATTTCAAAAGTATATAATTCTACACACCTGCAAATGATCATCATGAAGTTCGCTTTCAACTCAAAAAGGATAAATTTTGGTGCAGCCTCGCTCATTGTTGAAATTTTTTGAGTACATATATGCTACAGTCTAGGCTTAGTGAGTTTTGTTGATTTGTCCGCCATTTGCATGTTTTCAGATTGTTGCAAATAACGACTTTATCAGAAAGAAAGTGTCTGTTACACCAAGTTGCACTAAAATAAGCCGCTATTTTTTTCTTTCTTTATGAAAACATACATTTCGCTTCACTGCACTTAAGTTATAAAATCTTGGTTTGTATAGTCTTTACTCTTGTCACCCCTAGTGCTGTCGGAGACCCCTCACTCATTAACGACAACTAACCATTGGCTTTATTATGAAAAAGAAAGGAAATGGGATAAATGTCAAGGACACAACATTCCATATCCAGGTTAAAATGACCCAAAACAAAGCATCTAGGGGTCACCGTACGGTCTTCAACACAGTGAGGATTCTCACACCATATAGCAAGCCCTAAATGGCCCTAAATGTTGTCTTTCTACAGTTGTAACTAGATTTAATACAAGTTTTAGTGAATGGAATGGCACAAAATTTAAAAGTTGAGTTTAAAATATTGGACTGTTGTCACTATTTTATCCGGCTAAATTTGTTGTCTTCTGCCAAGTTTTGCTTTATAATCAAGTCATCAAAATGTCGAAATTTTGAAAATATGATAGAAGATCCACATGAGAAATTCTCCCAAGAATAAGCATCTGAAATAAATGGAGTATACATCTAAACCCACAGAGCAGTAGTAGTTTATTTTAGGGTTCATGACAATCATGACTGCTAAACGAAACAATTAAGACGATTGATTGTCATGAACTCTAAAATAAACTACTACTGCTCTGTGGGTAAAGCCTTCAGTTACATGAGAGTCAGCAGTAGAATTCGAAAGGAACAAAGGATGCAGTATTACAAAAAATAAATTCCAGAGATATAGCTAAAACGAAAACACGTGGAAAAACTTTAATGTTATCCATAAAAACAAAACATTCAAAACCAAGGTACTTACAACTTGTGAACTCCCATAAAATCAAAGTGATATTATGTGCTCAGGAAGGGTAGACATGCCCTTCAATGCTTACATCATCCTCCACTCAAGTCAAAATTGGTCCACTGCTCAACTTGACCACATGTATAATAAATAGAAAAAGTTCAAATGAAAAATTATTCATCTGATTGACTTTGATTTTTACGAAATCTGGTGTGTAGTATTTTTCCCATTCTAGTCTTCGTAATACATACTTCAGACATTGATGTTTCGATGAATGTCCCAATTATTTATGAAAATATTGGGCATTTTCTTATAGTATGCTGTAGAATACTTATTACACGCCCGGTAAACCAGATGGTCTCGACAAAATGTTGAGGCGGCGAAAAGGTATCAGCAACTTCCGGTTGAGAGCATCTGTCACGAAATGGTGACAAACGAGTGCAACGCATATTTTAAGACATGCTTTAAAATAAAAAAAAATACTATTATCTTCCGATATTAACGTGTGGAAATTTCCTACTTTCCGCTTTGCAAAAGGACTGGAAATCGTGGAGAAATCGCTTTTATTTCGTGCAGCAACAAGCTCACTTCGTGTATGTCTTGGTATAATTTCGATTGGATTTCATATTGTGAAAACAGGATTCTGTGAAATTAACCTGTTGCCATAAATCCTATCATCCAAATATGTTATTTTCACGGAAACCGCTTTTTACAAAATGAAATGATCGAAATCATACTAGGACATACAAGAAGTAACCTTGTTGCTTTAAGGGAGAAAAATGATTTCTCTACGATTTTAATCATAAAGCAGGATATTTCCACATGATTACATCAGAAGAGAATAGCATTATTTCATTTTTAAAATATGACCTAAAATATGCGTGATCGCGAGAAAACTCCCTTGCCCTGCACTTGTTTGTATACATTTCGTGACAGATGCTCTCAACCGGAAGTTGCAGATATTTTTTTTGCCGCCTCAACATTTTGTTGAGACCATCTGGTTTATCTGAATTATTTATCGGATTTTGATGGGGTTTCTTTAAGTCTACTCCTGAGGAAAGTATGCCATGTACCAAAAAGAGGAATCTCAAAAAACGTTTTTCAGTTTTTAGTCCAATTTTGATGCATTTTTTAGCAGATTTCATATGAAAAATTAATATTTCGCTCAAACTTTAGATTTTTGATAATTTGTCTCCTTTTGGAACTATGAGGTGCCAAAGGGGGCTAAAATTGCAAATGTACAGATTACCTTAAATTTGTATTTTTTATTGGATTTAAACGGGATTTTCTTTGTATTCTTTTTGTTGGTTGCATGCTATGACGTAGCTCTTTCAGTTTCCGAGCTATTAGGGGTCAAAGCAACCGAAATTGCAATTAAAAAAAATATCATAAATCTGTATTTTTCGAACGTTTTCTCTTTATTGTTATTGATGTAAGCATTCAATTATTAGTCAACAGATTTTGCATATACCCTACCGTTTCCGAGCTTGAAGGAATCAAAAGGGTAATTTTTATGTTCCCTAGTTTGTGTCCAGCTAATCACTTTGCCATATATTACTGTTTCCACAATCCCTTAGTCTTAAGTTACACTTGTTCAAATTTCAGTAGTCGTATCACACTGCGCTATAGCCCTTTATTATTGTATGATCAATGTGATCATGCCATACGCCGATATTTGCAAAGTAAATACCAAGATGTTTGTCACAGCTCCTCCGTCGTTTCACATTATAGGGTAACGAATTATGAAAGTAACCAAAATGTAGGCTATGGAAGTAAATATGTAATAATTCTCTTTTTGAATAAATAAACAACAACCACAAAACAAACAAACAAACAAACACATAACAAAATACAAAAAGCAAAAACAAAAAGTTACAAGAAAAAAAATATAAAAGACCAAAAACAAAGGAAAAGAAAAAAAGCAAAACCCGGCAAGAAAAAATTTCCTTCAAAGAACACGGGATTTTTTCCTAGTTTATAACAGAAGTGTATATGAAAGAAGTGTACATTGACCAAAATACAATACATCCAGATTCAATATGCAATGGATTAATAATGTCTTTGGGACAAAGGTTCATTTAATATGATCTTTGTATTTCTATTGCATTCAGCTGCTACAGAAAACGGGAAGAAGACTTGTCACTGAAATGTCTGATGTTTTTCATCAGATGAACGGCGATATAATGACGTTAAAAACGGAAAAAGAGTTCCTTTTACGTGAAATACAAAAAATTGAGAAACGGACACCAGGCTACAGTACTAAAGGCAAAAAGATATATTTCAATGAAGAAAGTACACAGACAGAGACGGACAATGAGGTTTCACTGTCAGTGATAAACGAATCTTTAAGCTGCAGAAATCAAGAGTTAGAGCAAAAAGTCCGCACATTAGAAGAACAAGGTAAACAAGATGGTGCATCAAGAGGAAACATCCTTACTGCCGTGGCTTGCAATGTCCTTCTTCCTTCGTCGGGCGACGATAAATATATTCCGACCGGGACAGAGCAAGAGAAAGAGTTAAGTACATTGCAATACGAATACGAACACATGTTGGAAGACAAGGATTGTCTTAATGCTGAAATAAAAAGGCTGGGTGAAGACTTGATGACATGCAGAAGTCACAATGAAAAAGCGGAAAATAAAATCAAAGTTCTGGAGCAGCAAATTTTAGTATTGAACCAAAAACTGGCACAGGGCATTAATGAAATATCCTCTGTTAGAGATGGAGAGTACAGAGTAAAAACTGAAAATGAGAATTTACAGAAGAATAATGTCGAGTTACACCAAGCAAACAAAGAAATAAGACGCGAGATTGGTGAAAAAATAAATAAGATAGAGAAACTACAAAAACAGGTCACTGAACTACACCAACAGATTGACCAAAGTAAAAAATTGTTGGATAAAAATTCCATGAAATTCGAAAACCAAAATACAGATTTTGTCCAGCTTCAGGGAAGGTTTCAGTCTAAAGAAAGGGAGATCCAGGAACAAGTTAGACGTATACAAATCTTAGAACAAAAGAAGTGTGATCTAGAAAATAGAATAAGAGAATATGAATCAAACTCCTCTGTCCATAAACAAGATATGCAAAGAAAAGATAATAAGGTAAAGGAATTAGAAAACAGTGTACTTCAGCTTGAGAATCAATATAGAGTTAGAGGGGATGTTATTGACGAGAGAAAAAGAGAGATAGAAACTTTAAAGTCAGAAGTAAATAAAAAAAAATCGGAGCTTAGTCAGTTGAAATCGGAAACAGAGGAACGTGTCAAAAAACTGAAAAATGAACTATCATTAGAAGCAGTAAAAGCACGAAATGAAAAGACTGAAAATGACGAACTTTGCCGAAAAGTATTACGATTAGAGGAGGAGATTTCAGACATCAATTTGAATTATAACCAATTAGAAACAGACTTTGAAATCAAAGAAGCAAATAATACACAAGAAAGAAATAAGCTACGCGACGAAATAGCAGAACTGCAGAATAAAGAAATAACTATCACCAAGGAAAATGGTAAGCTTGCAAGATATGTGTGTCATCAGAGGCAGATTTGGGTGGGGAGAGCATCCAGTACATGGTGAATATACTTGAATTTTTTTTTACATGGAAACTTCATTACTTATATAGTTTGTCGAGCTTTCGAAAAAAGGCGAGACTTAAGTATGGTGACTCCTGCGGCGGTAAGTTAAAAGTTGTTTAAGTTTTCTCTTGCGTCTGTTTTAGATCAACAAATCATGGTAGCCCATAATATTTGGTATGCAGTTGTATTTGCATCAGTACTGATCAGTTTCAGTGGCATTTTATCTCGATATCCCCACAGCCACACTCCAGTGACTGAAATTTTGAACTTTGTATCTGACCGCAAAAAATTGAGGTCGTATAATGGTATGGCGTTGTCGTCGTCGTAGTTTTTGTCTGTAGACACTTTTGTTATTGCTCAATAACTGAAATTTTAGTTGATCAATCTTCATGAAATTTTAACACAATGATCATTGGCACAAACGAAAGGCTGGGATTGGTTTTGCAGACCAATCCCGTTATTAAATAAAAGGCTAAAAGAGGCCAAATTGGGTGCTTTCATTCACATATTTGGCATTTTTATTATTTATCGGATTTTTATGGGGTTTCTTCCAGTGTTCTCCGGAGAAAATTTTCAATCATTAATATGTCAACGTATTTCACGTCGCATGTACCGTACATTAATGAGATAAATGGGCCCAAAAGGAGCGAATCTAAAAAAAATGCAAATGTAGTTTAATGTGCCGATTACCTAAAATTCATATTTTTCATTGGATTTCGAATTTATTTCTATTCCTCTTGTTGTAAGCTTTCGGTGGTATGCCAACAGTTTTTGCGTATCTCGTACCGTTTTTGGGCTATAAAGGGCCAAAGGGGACGAGATTGCAGTTTTTGAAGATATGTACTATCTTTAATTTTAATCGGACTTCAATGAGTTTTTTTAATTGGTGTAAGCTGTCAGTAGTATGTCGACAGATTTAGCGCAACTCTTACAGTTTCCGAGCTTCCAGGGATGAAAAGGGCTAATTTTTATGTTCCCTAGTTTGTGTCAAGCTAATTACTGTTGTGTTCATCTGGTTAACGTGCCAAGGTCTTAAATGAGTCCACGTCCACTTTAAATAACACTCTTTCATATTTCAGTGGTCGACATGCTGCGTTCGTAATATGCTGCACTTGGCCTAGTCCTTTATTTATCAAATGTTAAAGCTTTTGTCGTTTGTCTGTTTAACATCAACCACTCATGGAAGTCCTTTGATATTTGATTTGCAGCTGCACTTTCATCAGTACAGATCTGTTTAGCGGCATTTTATGTCTGTCCTTGCAGTTATGCTCCACTGACTTTGAAATTTAGGACTGTTTGTCAAATGTCTTGTGTCTGTTTAACATCAACCACTCATAATAGCTCATTGATATTTGCCATACAGTTGCATTTTATTTTGATATCCCCGCAGTGACGCTCCAGTGTCTTTGAAATTTTTCACTCTTTATCAAATGTTTATTTTTTCATTGCGTCTGTTTAACAAAAAACACTCATGATGGTCCATTAACGTTTGATTTGCAGTTGCAATATCATCTGTTCGGAGTTTTAGTAGCATTTTATGTATGCCTTCCCAGTCATGCTCCAATGACTTTGAAATTTTGTTCATCGAATGTTTAGGTTTCAGTTTCTTGTATCCGTTCATCCATCTTCAATCACAGTGGGTAGCCCATTTATATTTGATAAACATCAGTAGAGTTCAGTCGCGGTGGCAATTTATGTTAATGTCCCCACAGGCACTTTCCACTGACTTTGAAATTTAGGATCTAGGATTTTTTATTACTGTTCATCCTAGCCCCTTGATATTTGACATGCAGTTATATCTTGAGGAGTATATACTGATTGCACATCCAGATGGCCTTGCCCCCTCAGTCAGTAAGTACGTAAATATTTCATTACCAACTTCAGGCACAAAACTGAGCATGAATGTGTTTGAACAATACAAGACACATTCAGCCATGCATGAACTATCACATCAAAATTTTAGATTGGTTTAAGACCTGTTTTTTCGCTATGATGTCTGCTTGTGTAGATCAATTTGCAGATTCAAGTGATGCTCGAGGCAGGCGATACATATCATTTTCTTTTATTTCCTTATTTTATTTTAAGTATCTGTATCTTCTCAGAGAGGTGTTTTTTTTTGTTGGTATGATACCTTTTACAATTTTAGTTTGTGTAAGAAATATATAGTATCGTGACTGATCTATCACTATTAGTAATCCTAAATAAGTGATTTTTATCCTATGTTTCCATAAAAATAAAATGCATAGTTTAAATATCTAAAGAAAGTTTACATAATTATGACATTTGTTCAACTCCAGAAAAATCCGGCATATAAATCAGGGACATATTCTTTGTTTGGGTATGTGTCCTCTTGGTTTCGTCGTGCGTCCCTTGGATTCCCCATACTGGGCTCTCCCTTTCAATATGGTTCAGACTTTTGTAGTTAATTTTCACATTTTTCTGTAATATGCTGTTATCTAGCCTATCCAGAACATTTGATAACTCTTACATTAATCAAAATTTCAAAAGATTTCAAATAAATCATTTACTGTAACAACATAATGGGGGTCATGTGTGCAAGTTTAATGAGTTAGTTATAATTTTTTCTACAGTATTTTTGACATTGACAAGCCATTGAAACGTCTAATGATCTGTCATTAGTGTTTTTTTTCTAACTGTAATCTTTAGCTAGTGAGATCTCTCTTTGGCTATTCTATTTTAAGGCAAATACTTGATCATTACCTGATAGTTTAAGGCTTGTTAGTCAACATTTCCCCTCACTTTTCAGAATCTACTGCTGAAGTCAGTTTCCTCATATGGATAACTTAATACAGAAGTTACTGTGAATTTATTTTCTGCATATGCGCATTCGACAACTTATGTCTCTTCAGTGCAATTTCGAAAACCATAAACTCAAAGATGTTTAAAAACTGATAGAGAACAAAAAACCAATATGATCTAAATGTAACCTAAAATCAGATAAGGACAGAGCTTTGCATGAGGGAGACACTCCTTAGTTTTCAACAAAATTTACAAAAATTTAGATATTGCAAGGTTCCAAATAGAATCGGCCTTCGGGTCAGCATGGAGTGATTTTGATTTGCAAATTCAATCTTCCCTGATTCTGAAGTTTCCATTTTGTTCCAGAGGTACACTGGCACACAAACAGAAAGAGAATGGAACTTGACTCTGGAATGAAAAGAGTCGAGATTTAATACAAATGTTGACATACCAAATAAACAAAACGAAACATAAACGAAAAAACTGAAGTACAATCAATATGAATCCACAAAAAACTGCAGTTGACATCAGATGTCCCAGAAGTGTAAGCATGAGGTGCTCCATGTTACTTAATGAATGAATTTTTTATGAGTTGTAAATGTAAAATAATTCCTGTAACATTTGAATGAATACTTTCTCTTATATTTTCAGCTACATTGGTTCAAAAATGTCAATCTTTAGAAAAAGAAATTGAAAAACTTACACCAAAGGAGAGAAATAAAAAGTGTAAGTTTTTTTCAAGTCGAAGTAGTTTTTTTACTATTAGTAGATGTCTATCTAAATGTACATGTCGTCTGAAATAAATTCTATTGTTTGATTTTTCTTTGTAAAACCTACGAAAGGTGTAACTTGGATCAGCAGCATAATTACCTAAAGGTTGAATAACGATAGCTGAGCAAAATCGTAGTATGAGTTTGATTATGGGTATGAAGTGAAACTGTTCTACCAATAAACATATTACAACAAACGGTTGTCAAAGGTTGCATCTTATGAACATTTTCAGATGCGATGAAAATTGATACACATAGGTTAAGGAATTGATGTAAAGAAATGAACTTAATCGACAATGCCCAAACTTGAAAGTTGAAAGCAGAATTAAAAAATGTAAATTTTATAATTTTGAAATGTTAATTTAACAACGTTACTTCAGTAAAGGACTCCTATTTTTAATATTCAATAGGTATATAAATTAAATTCAGGATTACCAACAAATTGTGTCCATTTTAATTTAACAACGGTAAACGTTCTTTGGTACTTACTTGACTTTTTTCCGTATCTCCCGTTTAGAGCAAAGATCTCTGTCTGTTGCTGCTACTTTGGCTGCCTCTGTTTATGTTTGAAAAAAAAAACATCTTATCTGTCTTTCGGTAATCTGTTGTCTATCAGGCTTTACACATATTTCGGTATATACATTTCCAATATTTCAATTTTATCTGCACTGAAGATACATAAGTTGTCGAAATATACGCATATGAAGAATCTAAATTCATAACAACTTCGGTATTATGTTATTTATTACCACTGGGTCGATTCTTCTTCTGGTAAACTGTAAGTCCCCGAGGGTATTCACAAACCCAATAGCCAGTGCCCCGAAAGCCGATTTTATCTGGGAACTTGCAATATCTGAATTTAACAAAATTTTTTTCAAGACTAATTAGTATCTCCATCTTGCATAGCTCTTTCCTTAGCTGATTTTTGCATTTCTATTTAGATCTCTTGGTAATTTGTTCTCTATCAATCTTTACACATATTTCGGGATATGGATTTCCAATATTTTAATTTTAATTGTATATATGCAGAATCTAAATTGACAACAACTTCGGTGTAATTTAATTTCATCTGCTCAATTTTATGTTTCCTTGGGTTGCCACTTTTTCTTGTCTCTTGTGATGTCAATGTTGGTTTTTCTTTCGATGTCGGTGCATTTTTGGCGTGTCTGGTGTTTTCCATTCTTACACATGTTCAAGCCAAACCCATCTCCTCTTTTCATTCCAGCTCTTTTTTAACTTCTTCATTTGTTTCTCTCTGTGCCCAGTAGATCTTTAGAAGCTTTCGAAGACATTTGTGCATAAATGTGTCAAAAAAATTAACATCTTGTTTTATTATTTCCAATAATTCACTCCCATAGAGAAGGACAAACAATACATTTGAGTTGAAAAGGCAAAATTCATTTTTTTTAGATCTGATTATTGTTCTAGATAGGTGCTTATCTGTGGTAAACTGATCTTCACTTGATGTCATCATAAGCGTCTCCTGTGTTGTTCATCACAGCTCCAACATATGTTTGCAATTGTAATATTTCAAAGTAAGTCAAATCTGAAAGCTTTAAAGGATAAAAAGGGCTAATTTTTATATTCCTTAGGTTTTTCCAGCTAATTACTGCTAATAACTCCTTATTGTATCCACCTAACCACTATGTCAGTCCACCATTACTTTAAATTTCACTCGTTAAAATTTCAGTGGTCGACATTCCGCAGTCATATCATGCTGTGCTCTGCTTAGCCCTTTATTTTATATTATGTGATCAACCGCCAAATATACGTCTCAAGAAAATGTTATTCTGATGTTATAAATGTTAAAAACTGAATATGGGATACACCATTAAAATATAATATTTGTTTGTAGATGTAAGTTTTCACTGTGTATTAAAACAACCACAGTCAGACCAGGCCATCAGTGGTATTATGTCCCTTCTGCAACAAAAGTTTGAAGATGCTGATATAGAGATTGTACCAGAGTCTAAACGTGACAAGAATGTCCCATTGATTGTTGTATTATACAACTTGTCTAGACTTACTGATGATGCCAAAGGGGCACTAATTGGTATCGAAGGTATCTAACATTGAATTGAACTAAAACTGATCTTTTGGGCTATGGACTGCCCATGTTATTGGGGGTCATGGTAACTTCAGCATCTAGTCGAATGATGAGAGTTGTTGATTAATTTTTCCATGTATTATGAATATCAAAACACCTGAAATGCCATAAATTTAATCATGACACATGATTTTTTTTTATGCGAATCTTTTATTTCATTTAAACAGTAAATTTTATTATTTGTCTGTTAATTTTAAAATATATGATCATTTATACGCCGAAAACTTTTGCTACGTCTTTAAATAACATGGCATCATTAACCACGAATCATAAAAAAATCATTTGCCAAAAATGAAATGAATAACTTTTCATTTTTAGCGCACCTGGCCCGAAGGGCCAGGTGAGCTATTGTCATCACTTTGCGTCCGTCGTCCGTCCGTCAACAATTTCAAAAAATCTTCTCCTCTGAAACTGCTGGGCCAAATGTAATCAAACTTGGCCTGAATCATCACCAGGGTATGGCTTCTCAAAGTTATGTTCGATTAGTTGGCCGGTCAAAAAACATGGCCGCCATTGCTAAAAATAGAACATAGGGGTAAATTGCAGTTTTTGGCTAATAACTCAAAAATCGTTACAGATATAAAAAATCTGACGAGGTAAAAATGATTAGCATGATGAGATCTACCCACTGTGCAATTTTGAAGAAAATCTGAAAAACCCATCTCGGAGTTATAGCCCCTTTTCCGTTAATTTTCAAAATTTTTGCATTTTTTATTTTTTATTTCAAAAAGTGTAACAGATAGAGGTCAAGTGTAAATCGCAAAAATGTTCAGCATATCAAGATCTACCTACCCTGAAATTTTGAAGAAAATCCATAAACCCTTGTAGGAGTTATTGCCCTTTTTCACCGAATTTTTT
>MJUU01069978.1:48969-78225 GCA_002080025.1 Modiolus philippinarum
TGATATACGAAGACCATCACCGTTGGAAGTAACCACAAAAGGCATTCAGGACCTAATCATACAGATTTGTTATTAAAATCCCCGCTGACATGTTACTTGTCCGCCTCTTTTTTTGTTAACAGGCCCTCTGAACGTAACAGGCGATCTCACGATAACTGGTCGTCAATGTTCCGAAATTCCGAGGACCACAGCGTATTATTTTCATTTTGAATAGCAAGATCATTATGGATGCTGCTGAGGAATGCACCGAAAGTAGGATTAAGAAAGAGGTGGATAAAATACCAGAACTTGAGTCCATGTCAGAACGGGTAAGATCAATTCCATCTTTATTGACGAATCATATCTATTAATTACGCGGATGTGTTAATGATTGCTCTAAGTCTGTATGTGAAAATTGTGAAGCCCACCTCTCTTCATTACATGCTGCTGATAAGAGGTTACTCCTTGAAACATGTATACAGCATAACAAAATTTACTGAATCAAATACTAATAGCTAGTGTTTCGAAACATCTTTGAGTTGTACTAAATTAAAATTGGGAGTACCAATTTAGAAAAAAATGTATATTGTGTTAATACGACCGTTTTTCCAATATGCCTCTGCAGTGTGGGACATTTGTGGAATCGTTAATTTAAACAAATTAAAAAGAAACTTGAAGCTGTCAGAAAGGTAACCGGTCTCACAATTTTCACAAAAGAATGTTTATATAGCGAAAAGGTACGAAAGAAAACGCAAACGCAAATAAATTTATTTTTCAATATTCAAAATGTTGCCAACTGAATTTTACTGTTGTTACGATTGTTTTTTTTATTTATCACATTGGCTATAGGGGGAAGGTTTGGGCCCAATAAAACTAGTTTAACCCCGCCGCAGCAGGTTTGCGCCTGTCCTAAGTCAGGAAATTTATTAAGCCTTTGTGTGTCTTGTCTGTTGTCTAGTTAGTTCACTTTATGTCTATGGGAGTCTAGGATGATGTTTAGTTTAAACGTATTTATTATCAAATAAAGAATTACATCTATAAATATCTCATAATTTTCATGTACAATACTGGATCCGGAAACAAGCACAGCTTATAAAAGCTCCGTCTCCATGTTAATATAACAATTGTAAAATATAAATACATTATTTGATGCTCAGTGTACATATATCAATATAACAGTGATTATTGCTATTGCATATGTTGACAATGAAGATAGGAAAAATATATGTGTAAATATATAAATATGTATAATAGAAGTAAAATTAAATAAATTATAATTGATATCTGAAAAAAATGATACCAATATAGAAGGAATGAGAAAAATAAAGAAGAAAAAAGTAAATACAGGAAACTAGAAGTGCATATCAATAAAATCTTTTACTATTAATAATATACTTCTGAACTTGTAAAAATAACTGTTTGTTTTGTTCATCTGAGAGAACAGAAGAACCGAAAAGCAGAGTGTTTTCATCGAAATTTATTTGGAATGGTAGGGATAAAAATGTGTTGTTTCTCAATTGATTATAACGGCTACACCTAAGTAAATAGTGCGAAGTAGATTCAATGTTTCCACATACACAGTTTGGAGAGTCAATTAAATTTCGTGCATACAGATGTTCACAAAGGGAAGAGCAATTCATTCGTAGTCGGGCATGTAGCACCTGGCCCATACGATCTCCCACGTAATAGTATATAGGACGTTTATTTGTTTTCTTAACTACTTGGTTTTTAAACACATATGGAGATTCAATATTACGGATGTTAGTGGGCAAGTTATTCCACAGCTTAATAGAAGACGGTAGAAAATAATCTGAATAGAATTTAGTGTTAACACGAGGTTCGACGATAAGTTGAGACTGGCGGGTATTGTGCGTATGTTGATCGGCAACCATATTTGGTATCATAGTTTGTAAATATGAAGGTGAACATTTATTTACCATTTTATGAAATAAAATTAACTTATGACCTGCTCGTCTATTAGCCAATTGTTCCCAACCGGTCTCATCGTATAATTTCGTACGAGATGCGAGTTTTGTGCCAGCCGTCACAATTCTAGCTGCTTCGAGCTGGACAGATTCTATTTTGTCAACAAGACTGTTGTTACTGTTATCCCACACAACGTCACCATACTCAAGTATTGGTCGTATATAGGAAAAATAGAGTTTTTCTAATGAGAACCTGTCAAGTATAAATCGATACTTTCTAAGAATATTCAATCTTCGATATGCCTTGTTTACAATAGAGTTGATATGATCATGCCATGATCCATTATTAGACAAAATAATCCCTAGATGTTTATGATTCGAGACTTCTTGTATCGGAATGGAGTCCATCTCAAGTACTGGATGGGCAGGTTTATTTAATTTGCGTGATATTGTCATAGTATCGGTTTTATGTGGATTAAAAGTAACCAACCATTTCCGAACCCAATTATGGACAGTTTTAAGGTCCGAGTTAAGTATTTCAGCCGACGACACAGGATCTTCGACAATAAGGAAAATACTTGTGTCATCGGCGAAAAGCCTTATCCCAGCCTGAATTTCCACAACAATGTCGTTTATGAATGAAATAAACAATAAGGGTCCCAGTATAGAACCTTGCGGTACTCCCGCTTTTATTTCAAGCCAGTTTGAATTTGAACCGTTTAAAACAACTCGTTGAAATCTACCAGATAAGTAGTTCTCTAGCCAATTTAGTAACTTGCCAGTAATTCCATATGTCCGCAATTTGAAAATAAGACCCCTATGCCATACACGGTCGAATGCTTTACTGATATCACAGAAAACAACCCTAAATTCTTCCCCACTGTCAAGAGCTTTCCCAATTTCATTCGATATATTTATAAGTTGATTAACAGCAGAATCACCACGAGTGAAACCTGATTGATAACGGGTAATTACAGAGTTTTTTAACAAAAAAGTGTGCATATATTTATACACGCATCGTTCGAAACATTTTGATATGACACATAATAATGAGATAGGTCTATAGTTCATTACGTTACTAGGAGTACCCTTTTAAAAACGGGCGTTACATTTGCCTTTTTCCAACAAGATGGAAAAGTTTCAGATGCCAATGAGAGATTAAAAAGTTTACATAGAGGGTTACTCAATTCACGTGCAGCTTCCTTTAGAAGACGAGGACTTACCATCTGGGCCTGAGGCCTTAGATGAATTTAATATAGATAGAACATCATTTACGTCACGCTCATTTAAAATTAGGTTTTCAAGTTTATGTACACTGTTGATGATGTTTATTTCGCTGAACTTGATTACTCATTATTTAGGGGCCAACTCCGACCTGCCGTTGGGTGTGGGGTTTCCTCACCGTTCATTGAAGATCTTATGGTGGCTTTGAGTTGTTGTTGCTCCCCTTTGGGTCGTTGTCTCTTTGACACATTCCCCATTTCCCTTCTTTTTCCTATACTTACGAAAAGCTTCGCGATCTCATTCATACAAACTACAACAGTATACCTTCTTAGCAACGGTTCTGATATCATGATTTCTTTCTGTTGGCTATTCAACTCTATATCTAAATTTAAATGCGAGAGAAAAGATGACAGGAAACAAATATAATGGCAGAAAATCACAATTAGATGNTGCTACAGAAAACGGGAAGAAGACTTGTCACTGAAATGTCTGATGTTTTTCATCAGATGAACGGCGATATAATGACGTTAAAAACGGAAAAAGAGTTCCTTTTACGTGAAATACAAAAAATTGAGAAAAAGACACCAGGCTACAGTACTAAAGGCAAAAAGATATATTTAAATGAAGAAAGTACACAGACAGAGACGGACAATGAGGTTTCACTGTCAGTTATAAGCGAATCTTTAAGCTGCAGAAATCAAGAGTTAGAGCAAAAAGTCCGCACATTAGAAGAACAAGTTAAACAAGATGGTGCATCAAAAGGAAACATCCTTACTGCCGTGGCTTGCAATGCCCTTCTTCCTTCGTCGGGCGACGATAAATATATTCCGACTGGGACAGAGCAGGAGAAAGAGTTAAAGACATTACAATTCGAATATGAACACGTTTTGAAAGACAAAGATGGTCTCAATGCAGAAAAACAAAGGCTTGGTGAAGACTTGATGGCTTGCAGAAGTCACAATGAACAAGCGGAAAATAAAATCAAAGTTTTGGAGCAGCAAAATGCAGAGTTAGGACAAGCTAACAGAGACATAAGACGTGAGATTGGGGTAAAAATCAATAGAATAGAGCAACTACAAAAACAGGTCACTGAACTGCAACAACAGATTGACCAAAGTGGAAAATTGTTAGATAAAAATTCGATGAAATTTGAAAAACAAAATACAGATTTTGTCCAGCTTCAGGGAAGGTTTCAGTCTAAAGAAAGGGAAATACAGGAACAAGTAAGACGTATGCAAATCTTAGAACAAAAGAAGTGTGATCTAGAAAATCGAATAAGAGGATATGAATCAAACTTGTCTGTCTATAAACAAGATTTGCAAAGTAAAAATAATAGGATAAAGGAATTGGAAAACAGTGTACTTCAGCTTGAGAATCAATATAGAGTTAGAGGGGATGTTATTGACAAGAGAAAAAGAGAGATAGAAACTTTAAAGTCAGAAGTAAATAAAAAAGAATCGGAGCTTAGTCAGTTAAAATCAGAAACAGAGGAACGTGTAAAAAAACTGAAAAATGAACTGTCATTAGAAGCAGTAAAAGCACGAAATGAAAAGATTGATAATAACGAACTTTGCCGAAAAGTGTCACGATTAGAGGAGGAGATTTCAGACCTCAAATTGAATTATAACCAATTAGAAACCGACTTTGAAATCAAAGAAGCAAATAATACACAGGAAAGAAATAAGCTACGCAACGAAATGGCCGAACTGCAGAATAAAGAAATAACTATCAACAAGGAATATGGTAAGCTTGTAAGATATATATGTGCCAGGGAGGGGAGGGCATCCAGTACATGGTCAATTAACTTGTATTTTTTTACATAGAAACTTCATTATTTATATATTTTGTCGAACCTTCGAAAAAAGGCGAGACTTAAGTATGGCGACTCCTGTGGCGGTTACGTTAATAGTTGTTTAAGTTTTCCTTTGTGCATGTTTAAGATCAACAAATCATGGTAACCCATAATATTCGGTATACAGTTGTATTTGCATCAGTACTGATCAGTTTAAGTGGCATTTTATGTCGATATCCCCACAGCCACTGCATGCTCCAGTGACTGAAATTTTGAACTTTTTATCTGACCGCAAAAAATTGAGGTCGTATAATGGTTTTTGATTTAAACTTATTTCATTTGCAAAAAAAAGAGCAAAAGGGATTGGACACAAGTTATACAGCATAAAAATTGTCCTCTCCCGGTATAAAGATAAGTTCACAAAATGACGACAAACTCAATGAATAATTAAATAACAATTTAGATTATAAAAATCTAAATGGCACCAGGGTGCACAAGCCGAGTTGCAACTTCAAATATCATGTGACCAAGTTAATGTGAAGACCCGAACATTTCTAAAATTTTTCATGTCTTGAAATTTCAATATATAAATCTGTTTTCAGTCACTGTGACCTTCACTGACCTTGACCTTTGACCTACTTCCTCCAAAATCAATACGGTTCCTCCCCTCCTTGTATCCAACAACATATCCAGGTTTCATTTCAATTGGATGTAGACTTTTTAAGTTATCATCAGGAAACCAATTTTTTCTGAAATTTTCAGTCTAATTTTGGTAACTGTGACCTTTACCTTTGACCTACTTTCTCCAAAATCATTAGGATTCCTCCCCCTATGGTGCCCAACAATATATCTAAGTTTCATTTCAATTAGATGTAAACTTTTTTAGTTATCATCCGGAATCCAAATTTTTCTAAAATTTTCAGTGTATTTTTGGTCGCCGTGACCTTGACCTTTGACCTACTTTCTTTAAAATCTATAGGGTTCCTCTTCTCCTACTACCCAACAATATATCCAAGTTTCATTTCAATTGGATGTAAACTTTTTGAGTTATCATCCGGAAACCAAATTTTTCTCAAATTTGCAGTCTATTTTCGGTCACCGTGACCTTGACCTTTGACCTACTTTCTCCAAAACCGATAGAGTTCCTCCCCTCTTGCTGCCCAACAATATATCCAAGTTTCATTTCAATTGGATGTAAACTTTTTGAGTTATCATCCGGAAACCAAATTTTTCTAAAATTTTCAGTCTATTTTCGGTCATTGCGACCTTGACCTTTGACCTACCTTCTCAAAAATCAGTAGGGTTCCTCCCCTCCTGGTACACAACAATATAACCAAGTTTCATTTCAATTATATGTAAACTTTTGGAGTTTTCATCCGGAAACCAAATTTTTCTCAAATTTTCACTCTATTTTTGGTCACCGCGACCTTGACCTTTGACCTACTTTCTCCTAAAACAATAGGGTTCCTCCCCTTCTGATATCCAACAATATATCCAAGTTTCATTTCAATTGGATGTAAACTTTTTGAGTTATCATCCGGAAACCAATGTTTGACGCCCACCCGCCCGCAACACCAAACCAATAGCCGAGTTCAACTTCGTTGCAACTCGGCTAAAAAGACAAAAAGAAAGCAGGGGACGAGTAAGAGTTAAAGGTAGAGGTCTGAAGAAAGGAAACTAGAAAGGAAAAGACAAAGTTATAATCAATCATATTAAACTGGAAAAAAAAGAATTTGACAGGAAATTTATGTTAATCGGTTTGTATTTCTAATAAATAATTGGACAGCTGAAAATATTTCTAAATCCTCGGTGGTCAAACTACTGTCACCAGCTATCAAGAGATTTACTCTAATTTGATATTTATCCGAATTTCTAAACAATTCTCGGCGGAAACGGTTGTAAAGTGGACATTCCATAAAAAAAATGAAAATTGTTTTCACAGGGGTTACCACAACTGCACGAGGAATTTTGTGTTAAGTTAACGCGATACAAGTCAGCATTCAATATACTACAATTGTTCCTAAGTCTAGTATGAATTATATTATATTTCCGTTGTACAATGTTATGGCGTTATCGTCATCGTAGTTTTTGCCTGTGGACACTTTTGCTGTTGCTCAATATCTGAAATTTTAGTTGATCAATCTTTATGAAATGTTAAAACAATGTTCATTGGCACAAACGAAAGGCTGGGAGTGGTTTGGGTGATTGTTATCAACCCCATTTTTAAATAAAAGGCAAAAGAGGCAAAATTGGGTGTTTTCATTCACATATTTGGTTGTAAAATTTCACTTTGTTATTTATCAGATTTTTATGGGGTTTCTTTAAGTGTTGCTCGATCAGTAATATGTCAATGG
The DNA here is from genome assembly GCA_002080025.1 of Modiolus philippinarum. Lineage (NCBI taxonomy): Eukaryota > Metazoa > Mollusca > Bivalvia > Mytilida > Modiolidae > Modiolus > Modiolus philippinarum. The sequence goes on from MJUU01069978.1 coordinate 56,244, forward strand.
ATTTCAAGTCGCATGTACCGTACATAAATTAGATAAATGGGACCCAAAAGGGGCGATTCTCCAAAAATTGCAAATGTGCTGATTAACTTAAATTTTTATTTTTCATTGGATTTCGATTTTTTTTTTTATTCCTCTCGTTGTAAACTTTCGGTGGTATGCCAACAGTTTTGTGTATATCGTACGTTTGTGGGTTATAAAGGGCCAAAGGGGACCGGATTGCAATTTATGTAGATTTGCTTAATATTTATATTTAATCGGCTTTCCATGAGTTTTTTTCTCATTAGATTCATCTTGGTGTAAGCTGTCAGCATTATGTCAACATATTTAGTGCAACTCTTACAGTTAGTATGTCAACAGATTAAGTGCAACTCTTACAGTTTCCGAGCTTTCGGGGATTAAAGGGCTATCTTTATGTTCCCTAGTTTGTGTACAGGTAATTACTGTGTCAAGTTTTTTGTTGTGTACATCTAGTTAATGTGTCAAGGTCTTAAATGAATCCCCGTTCACTTTAAATAACACTTTTTAAAATTTCAGTGGTCGACATGGTGCGGTCGTAATATGCTGCGCTTGGCCTGGCCCTTTATTTATCAAATGTTTACGCTCTTGTCTTGCGTCTGTTTAACATCAACTACTCATGAAAGTCCTTTGATATTTGATTTGCAGCTGAACTTTCATCAGTACAGATTATTTCAGTGGCATTTTATGTCTATGCCCTTGCAGTTATTCTCCACTGACTTTGGAATTTTGGATTGTTGGTCAAATGTTTAAGTTTCGGTTCCTTGCGTTTGTTTAACATCAACCACTCATAATAGCCCATTGATATTTAGCATACAGTTGCATTTTATTTTGATATCCCCGCAGTGACGCTCCAGTGTCTTTGAAATTTCTCACTCTTTTTTAAATTTTTATTTTTTCATTGCGTCTGTTTAACATAAACCACTCATGGTAGTCCGTTAACATTTGATTTGCAGTTGCACTATCATCAATTCAGATCAGTTCTAGTGGCATTTTATGTATGCCTTCGCAGTAATGCTCCACTGACTTTGAAATTTTGTTATCGAATGTTTAGGTTGTCCGTTCATCCAACATCAATCACAGTGGGTAGCCCATTTATATTTGATAAGCAGTTCAGTCTCGGTGGCATTTTATGTCAATGTCCCCGCAGGCACTTTCCACTGACTTTGAAATTTTGGACTGTTTATTACTGTTTATCCTAACCCCTTGATATTTGACATGCAGTTATATCTTGAGGAGTATATATTGATTGCAAATCCAGATGGCCTTGCCCCCTAAGTAAGTGAGTAAGTAAGTAAATATTTCATTACCAACTCTGGGCCCAAAACTGAGCATGAATGTGTTTGAACAATACGGGACACATACAGCCATGCATGAACGATCACATCAAAATTTAGTGATTGGTCAGTGCACACAGTTTAAGACCTGTTTTTAGCTCACCTGGCTATGCCAGGGTGAGCTATTGTCATCACTTGGCGTCCGTTCGTCCGTCGTTAGCTCACTTTCAAAAATCTTCTCCTCCTGAAACCACTGGGTCAAATGGAACCAAACTTTAACTGAATCATCACTAGGGTATCTAGTTTCAAATTTGTTATTTTGTATGTCTTAGGTCAAACAACATGACTGCAGTTACTAAAAATAGAGCATAGGGGTAAATTACAGTTTTTGGCAAATAACTCAAAAATCTGACGGTGTAAAAATCATCAGCATGAGAAGATCAACTCATGCTGAAATTTTGCAGAAAATCTGATGACCCGTCTAAGAGTTATTGCCCTTTTTCCGTAAAATGTTTCAAATTTTGATGTTTTTTATTTTTTATTAAAAAACTACAACAGATAGAGGTTAAGTTTAAATTGCAAAAATGTTTAGCATGTTAAAATCTACATACATGTATATTTTGAAGAAAATCCAAGTACCTATATATGAGTTGTGGCCCTTTATTGGTCAAATTTTTCGTGATTTTTTACTTTTTGTCCTATATTTCAAAAACGCTTTGAGCTAGAGGTCAAGTTTAAAATGCAAAAATGTTCAGCATGTTAAGGACTTTATTTTATTGAACACGTTCAAGTTTTCCGACCGCTTCCAAGATGGCCGCCAGCGGGGAACTAAGTTTACCATTTGAGCTAATGGGAAAATTCATACAAAGAACTTCTTCTTGAGAATCACTGAATGGATTTGAACCAAACTTGGCATGAATGATGCATATGAAGTGCTGACCAAGTGTTGTTACTTTGGTGCCGATCCATCATCCAACATGGCCACCAGCGGGGATCTTAATTTTAACATTGGACCCTATGGTAAAATACATACAAAGAACTTCTACTTTAGAACCACTGAATGGATTTGAACCAAACTTGGCATTAATGATGTTTATGAGGTGCTGACCAAGTGTTATTACTTTGGTGTTAATCTGTCATCTTACATGACCGACAGCATTGGACCCTAGGGGAAATGCACACAAAGATCTTCTAGAGAACTGCTGAATGGATTTAAATCAAACATGATTTGAATGATGCCTGTCAGGTGCTGACCAAGTGCCACCAGCTTAATTTAACAAAAGATCTTCTTCTAGAGAACTGCTTAATAGATTTAATCCAAACTTTGCTTATGAGAAGCTGACCAAGGGTTGTTACTTCAGTGCTGATCCGTCATCCAACATGGCTGCCAGCAATAAATTGGACCCTAAGGGGAAATGCATACAAAGATATCATGGAAAACCATTGAATGGATTCAATTTAAACATTGCATAAATGAAACTTGTGAGATGTTGACCAAGCTTGTTACTTTGGTGCTGATCCGTCTTCCGACATGGCCACCAGTAGCAAAACTTAGTTTAACATTGGACCTAGTGGGAAATGCATAAACAGATCTGCTTGGACAATGTCAGTAGAATTTTGATATGATAGTCCTTATGTGACCCTCTTCAAAGCTTTATGTTAAATAGCTGCCAGCAGGGAACGTAGATTAACATAGGCCCCTCAAGTTTGGAAACTGCATTAAAAAAATCTTTTCTGAAACTTCTTGAACAATTTTAATTAAATTTTATAAAAAGTTTTGATTTTTATGTACATACACCACCAAAGATGGTCCATCAGTTGGGAATTATAATGCTGCAGGACTCAGGTGAGCGATTCAGGCTCTTGAGAGCCTCTTGTTTTTCTCGCTATGATGGCTGCTTGTATAGATCAATTTGCAGATTCAAGCGATGCTCGGGACAGGCGATACATATTTTTTTTTTTAATTTTAAGTATCCGCATCCTTCTCAGAGAGGTGGCTTTTTTTTGGTATGGTACCTTTTACAATTTTAGTTTGTGTAAGAAATCGATATAGTATCGTGTTTTTTTTTCTCTATGATGGCTGCTTGTGTAGATCAATTTGCAGACTCAAGTGATGCTTGAGGCAGGCGAGGTTAGGTTTAGGGTTAGGGTAAGTATGTGCGTAAAGCAGTTCGTTTTTCTGTTATATTCTGTTATCTAGCCTATCCCAGGAAATGCTTTAGAACATTTGACATTAATCAATTTTTTAAAAGATTTCAAATAAATCATATACTGTAACAACAGGTGAAGATAGATGTGAATGTGGGTCAAGTGTGCAAGTTAAATGAGTTCGTTATAATCTCGTCTTCAGTATTTTTGACATTGTCAAACCATTAAAACGTCTTATGATCTGTCATTAGTTTTTTTAACTGCAATCTTTAGCTTGTGAGATCTATCTTTGGCTATTCGATTATAGCAAATAGTTGATCATGGGTATTATAACATGATGTTACTATATTACCTGTATTCAGGAGATTGATAAATCAAGGCTTGTTAGTCCACATTTCCCCTCACTTCAGAATCTGCTGCTGATGTCAGTTTCTTCATATGGAGTGAGTTTGATTTGAAAATTCCATCTTCCCTGAATTTGAAGTTTTCATCTTGTTTCAGAGGTACATCGGCACACAAACAGACAGAAAAGGAAAACTCTGAAGTCAAGATTTAATACAAATACAATTAAACATACCAAATAAACAAAACGTGACAAGAATGCAAAAACTGAAGCACAATCAATATGAATCCACAAAAAATAGCAGGTAACATCAGGAGTCCCACAAGGGTAAGCATGATCTGCTCTATATTACCTAATGAATGAAATGTTTATGGGTTTAAATGTAAAATAATTCCTGTAATATTTGAATGAATACTTTCTCTTATATTTTTTAGCTACATTGGTTCAAAAATGTCAATCTTTAGAAAAAGAAATTGAAAAACTTACACCGAAGGAAAGAAATAAAAAGTGTAAGTTTTTTTTTCAAGTCGAAGTAGTTATTTACTATTAGTAGATGTCTGTCTAAATGTACATGTCGTCTGAATTAAATTCTATTGTTTGATTTTTCTTTGTAAAACCTACGAAAGGTGTAACTTGGATCGGCAGCATAATTGCCTAAAGGTTGAATAACGATAGCTGAGCAAATTTGATTATGGGTATGAAGTGAAACTGGTCTACCAATAAACATATTACAACAAACGGTTGTCAAAGGTTGCATCTTATGGACATTTTCAGATGCGATGAAAATTGATACACATGGGTTTAGGAATTGATGTAAACAAATGAACTTAATCGACAATGCCCAAACTTGAAAGTTGAAAGCAGAATTAAAAAATGTAAATTTTATCATTTTGAAATGTTTATTTAACAACGTTATTTCAGAAAAGGACTCCTATCTTTAATATTCAGTAGGTATATAAATTAAATTCAGGATTACCAATAAATTGTGTCCATTTTAATTTAACAACGGTAAACGTTCTTTGTGACTCACTTAACTTTTTTCCGTATCCCCCGTTTAGAGCATTGGACCCATCACAAGTCCTCTCAAAAGATCTCGGTCTGCTGCTGCTACTTTGGCTGCCTCTGTTTATGTTTGAAAAAAAACATCTTTTTTGTCTTTTGGTAATCTGTTGTCTATCAGGCTTTACACATATTTCAGTATATACATTTCCAATATTTCGATTTTATCTGCACTGAGGATACATAAGTTGTCGAAATATACGCATATGAAGAATCTAAATTCATAACAGCTTCGGTATTATGTTATTTATTACCACTGGGTTGGGTCGATTCTTCTTCTGGTAAAATGTAAGTCCATAGAGAAGGACAAACAATACATTAGAGTTGAAAAGGCAAAATTCATTTTTATTGTTCTAGATAGGTGCTTATCTGTGGTAAACAGATCTTCTCTTGATGTCATCATAAGCGCCTCCTGTGTTGTTCATCATAGCTCCAAGATATGTTTGCAATTGCAATATTTCAAAGTAAGTCAAATCTGAAAGCTTTAAAAGATCAAAAGGGCTAATTTTTATATTCCTTAGGTTTTCCAGCTAATAACTGTGTCAAACTCCTTATGGTATCCACCTAACCACTATGTCAGTCCACCATTACTTTAAATTTCACTCGTTAAAGTTTCAGTGGTCGACATTCCGCTGTCATATCATGCTGTGCTCTGCTTAGCCCTTTGTTTTATATTATGTGATCAACCGCCAAATATACGTCTCAAGAAAATTTTATTCTGATGTTATAAATGTTAAAAACTGAATATGGGATACACTATTAAAATATAATATTTGTTTGTAGATGTAAGTTTTCACTGTGTATTAAAACAACCACAGTCAGACCAGGCCATCAGTGGTATTGTATCCCTCCTGCAACAAAAGTTTGAAGATGCTGATATAGAGATTGTACCAGAGTCTAAACGTGACAAGAATGTCCCATTGATTGTTGTATTATACAACTTGTCTAGACTTACTGATGATGCCAAAGGGGCACTAATTGGTATCGAAGGTATCTAACATTGAATTGAACTAAATCTTTTGGGCTATGGACTGCCCATGTTAGTGGGGGTCATGGTAACTTCAGCATCTAGACGGATGATGAGAGTTGTTGATTAATTTTTCCATGTATTATGAATATCAAAACACCTGAAATGCCGTAAATTTAATCATGACACATGATTTTTTTTATGCGAATCTTTTATTTCATTTAAACAGTAAATTTTATTACCAGTCTATTAATTTTGAAATATATGATCATTTATACACAGGGACTTGCTCCCGGTCTAGAAAAAAAAATTACTATCCAACATGAATCTCAGAGAAAAAAACACAAGGGAAATCCTATGTCCGGTACCCCGCTCGCTTCGTTTAAATTTTTTCTAAATAAAACAAACAAAACCTACCTTTATGCCTTTTACGTTCTCTTCCTGAATAATTTTCCGAACAGAAAACACAGTGTTTACCTCATGATAGCTCTGCTTCATTCCTATATCTCGATTTGTTTACTCATATTTCATGATAAGGACAATTCATGGATCTCAATGTGAAACTTCAATGACCTTCACATTCTAAATTTAAATCCTTCACTCGGATAGTAATTTTTTTTTCTAGACCGGGAGCAAGTCCCTGTGATTTATACGCCGAAAACTTTTGCTACGTCTTTAAATAACATGGCATCATTAACCACGAATCATAAAAAAATCATTTGCCGAAAATGAAATGAATAACTTTTCATTTAGGCCAGGTGAGCTATTGTCATCACTTTGCGTCCGTCGTCCGTCCGTCAACAATTTCAAAAATCTTCTCCTCTGAAACCGCTGGGCCAAATGTAACCAAGCTTGGCCTGAATCATCACCAGGGTATGGCTTCTCAAAGTTATGTTCGATTAGCTGGCCGGTCAAAAAACATGGCCGCCATTGCTAAAAATAGAACATAGGGGTAAATTGCAGTTTTTGGCTAATAACTCGAAAACCGTTACAGATATCAAAAATCTGACAGTAGTGAAAATAATCAGCATGATGAGATCTACCCACTGTGCAATTATGAAGAAAATCTGAAACCCATCTCGGAGTTATAGCTCCTTTTCCGTTAAATTTTCAAAATTTTTGCATTTTTTATTTTTTATTTCAAAAAGTGTAACAGATAGAGGTCAAGTGTAAATTGCAAAAATGTTTAGCATATCAAGATCTACCCAACCTGAAATTTTGAAGAAAATCCATAAACCCTAGTAGGAGTTATTGCCCTTTTTTCACCGAATTTTTTTAATTTTCGTATTTTTCATCTATTATTTCCAAAACTATAGAAGATGAAGGTTAAGTGTAAATTGATGAAATGTTTGCCATGCTGTGGCGACTTCAAAACTGATGTTGAAAATTGTTCCTTGACCGCCATTTTCAAAATGGCCGCCAAAAAAGGCGGGAAAATTCAACATTGTCCGATTTCAATGAAATTTGGTTTCCAAATAGATCTTGATGTTGCAAGTTCAAAACCGGTGTTGAAAATTGTTCCTTGACCGCCATTTTCAAAATGGCCGCCAAAAAAGGCGGGGAAATTCAACATGGTCCGATTTCAATGACATTTGGTTTCAAAATAGGTCTTGATGTCGCAACTTGAAAACTGATGTTAAAATTGTTCGTTGACTGCCATATTTAAAATGGCTACCAAAAAGGCGGGAAAATTCAATATTGTCCGATTTCAAAGAAATTTGATTTCCAAATAGATATTTATCTTGCGATTTCAAAACCGATGTTGAAAATTGTTTGTTGACTGTTATTTACAAAATGACGTCTCGACTTCAAAACTGGTGTCGAAAGTGGTCCTTAGCAAGAACGTTATTTTTTTATCAAAAAATCCCAACAATGAAATATAATAAAACATGACAGTTCAAGATATTGGAGGTGTTCGACCTACGAAAGTTTGAGAAACTGAAGATCAACTGTATAACTTGCATTGTTACCTTAATTGTGGCAACTGAAAACCAGGTGAGCGATACAGGCTCCTGGGAGCCTCTGGTTAACATTTTTCTTTTCAGCAAATGCCGATGTTGCTTTGGTGGTGCTACATTCTAAAGATATAATGAAGGCCAGTGATCAGGTGCTTACTCTCCCAGAATTCAAAAAGTTGGGCATNAAAAATCCCAACAAAGAAATATAATAAAACATGATCAGACTTTAAAAACAGTTCAAGATATTGGAGGTGTTCGACCTACGAAAGTTTGAGAAACTGAAGATCAACTGTACAAGTTACATTGTTACCTTGATTGTGACAACTGAAAACCAGGTGAGCGATACAGGCTCCTGGGAGACTCTGGTTAACATTTTTCTTTTCAGCAAATGCCGATGTTGCTTTGGTGGTGCTACATTCTAAAGATATAATGAAGGCCAGTGATCAGGTGCTTACTCTCCCAGAATTCAAAAAGTTGGGCATTATTGTAGATATGAGCTTCATCTCAGCCAAAGGACTTATACACAATGAACTTACCACTAATGCTGTGAACCAGTTAGCTACATACTTGAACAAACACTGATTGTTCTTAGATATATATAAAAAAATGTACGGCTTATATAGGCTGAAATTATTTGACATAAATCAAATTAATAAGTTACTTCTTCAATCCTTCTTTATTACAATAATCAATCTAACCCTATTGTCTCTTACTGGTGAACGAAGACCATCACCGTTGGAAGTAACCACAAAAGGCATTCAGGACCTAATCATACAGATTTGTTATTAAAATCCCCGCTGGCATGTAACTTGTCCGCCTCTTTTTTGTTTACAGGCCCTCTGAACGTATCATAACAGGCGATCTCACGATAACTTGTCGTCAATATTCCGAAATTCCGAGGACCACAGTGTATTAATTTCGTTTTGAATAGTAAGATCATTATGGATGCTGCTGAGGAATGCACCGAAAGTAGGATTAAGAAAGAGGTGGATCAAATACCAGAACTTGAGTCCATGTCAGAATGGGTAAGATCAATTCCATCTTTATTGACGAATCATATCTATTAATTACGCAGATTTGTTAATGATTGCTCTAAGTCTGTATGTGAAAATTGTGAAGCCCACCTCTCTTCATTACAATTATAAGTATGCTGTTGTACCTGCAGACAATGCTTCTAATACCATTGTTTTAGCTTACCTGACCCGATATGACCTTATAGTTTTTACCACTTCAAAATATTAAGGCTTCATTCCGTGTTTAGCAATCGGTGGATGTCCTTGGTACTGGATTTTGTCTCCTATTTTTACATTTTGGGTAAAGAGTACTTCTTTTCTAATTTTTCGGATTATGGCTTTGCGTATTATTTGATTTTAATGCCGCTGATAAGAGGTTACTCCTTGAAACATGTGTACAGCATAACAAAATTTACTGAATCAAATTCTAATAGCTAGTATTTCGAAACATCTTCGAACTAAATTAAAATTGGGAGTACCAATTTAGAAAAAAATGTATATTGTGTTAATACGACCGTTTTTCCAATATGCCTCTGCAGTGTGGGACATTTGTGAAATCGTAAATTTAAACTTAAATCTGTCAGAATTTTAACCGGTCTCACAATTTTCACAAAAGAATGTTTATATAGAGAAAAGGTACGAAATAAAACGCAATCGCAAATAAATTTATTTTTCAATATTCAAAATGAACATACTTCCGAAAAGCTTTGCGATCTCATTCATACAAACTACAACAGCATACCTTCTTAGCAACGGTTCTGATATCATGATTTCTTTCTGTTGGCTATTCAACTCTATATCTAAATTTAAATGCGAGAGAAAAGATGACAGGAAACAAATATAATGGCAGAAAATCACAATTAGATGTCACCATTCGCCTGGAAACTACGCAAGAAAAACATCAATTGGATATGCAGTTAAAACTAATGATGATTAGCAGCCAGTACTTCGGTGCAGACCCGAAAACCAATATCATTGGGAAACTTGCAATATCTAAATTTAAGAAAATTTTCTTTAAAAGTAAAGAGTATCTCCCTCTTGCATAGCTCTGTTTTAGCTGATTTCGGTTTTCCTATTCAGATTTTTTTTTTGTTCTCTATCTGATTTCACACATATTTCGGTATATTGATTTCCATATGTTTTGATCTGCACTGAAGAGACATAAGTTGTCGAAATGCGCATATGCTGAAACAAAATTAACAGTTACTTTGGTAATTTGTTATTTAAACATACTCCCGTACCGAAATTAAATATGTTTAAAGTAACTTCGCAATGATTCATCATTTCTTAACTATGATCTGTATAAAATATATATATAGTTGCAAGATCAACTTGTAAATGCGGATTTGGGATTTGGTCGGGAAAACGCCCATCATTTCTTTTCCAATTGCCCTCTATACACAGATATTCGAGGAAATTTGTTTGAAAGTTTAAGTTCTTTATCATTTGACCTCATTACTTAACGATTTTCATTTGCACCGATTCGTATTTCTTCCCGCTATTTTTTCCTTTCAACTGTTGTCCAACTTCAAATGAAAATGCTCATTATTCACATTCTGACAAAATGTTCTGACCGCACAAAAGACGTCCAAAGCCCTGATATATCCTAATAAACTGGCCCCAACCTTTCTTTGGAGCATCCGAAAGTAGAGTTATGTCTTGCCCGATCTTACTAGTATTAAGGATTTCCTATTCAAATTTTCTACATTAAAAATCCACCATCTTAACTCCTCTAGACACTCTGTGATTAAAGTCACCTTGTTTTGATAGGATTTGTCTATTAAAAGACCACTAATGTCCGACATTGACATTGTCCTTTGATTGTTCGTTTTAGACTGACGTTCGGTTCTCACTTACTTGTGACATCTGAAAATACCGGTAATGATGAGAATCTGGAGCAATCGCCTATTGGGAGGACATCATATTCCCAAAGGCCTCTGCCGTTTCCTAATGGTTCTGTCATTTTCCTGACACTTCTTTTTGATTTTCACAATTTTAGACAAAGGGAGACAAATCATAATTTCTTACGAGTTTTTCAAAATTTCTTCCATTTTTGGAAACCCTAATTGCCATTGCAAGAACCCCAGGGAATTCAAGTCCCTCAATAGCCCCGTTTAGATTGATTCATAATTATCATATCGTCCAAGTATATCAACATTCTGCTTGACATCCCTACGAAGGAAAGCTACAATTATTTTCGTGAATAATATTTTGACTGAGACCAAAAGGCAACGCTTGAAATTCCAATATCTTGCATTTCCATTGAAAATACAGGACTTTGCAATCAATGTTTCTGTGAAACTGGTGTTGTCAGATATTAAAGTATCTTTCAAATCTAGTCTGACAAAATAATTAGTAGCCCGTAGCAGATTGTGGCATGTAATTATAATTTTCAGCCATTGTAGGTGTTTCCTGTTGTCCCGTTTATTTCCTTTGTCTGAATCAAAATTTTAAGAGTTTGAATAACCTCCATTTTTAAATGTAAATGATCTACAGGTACATAATTTTTCAGTTTGTTTTAATCTATCACTGGTCTGTTACCCCCGTTCGTCTTTGGACTAGAAATACAAGACTCATAACATGCTTTAAATGGTATCTAGCAACTTTTAAGAAAGTATGTCCACTTCTGCAATTGTCAAATCTGCATCTTTCTTGACTATATTTGACCTTTTTTAATCATCAGCTGATTTGGAATTTCCAAGAAAGGAATGGAAAGACCTTGTACTGTTTATAAAAATCATGAATCTGGTGTTAGTTTTTTCCAATTTAGAACAAAGTGTTTCAAACTCCCGCTCCTGAGAGGGATGTTGGAATTTTCAAAAGATTCAGAAATAATACTGCTCAGTTGATGCAACATATTTTTGTGTAACATGGGCACTTCCAGCTGTACGTCTGTTTGATGATCCTGAATTGGCAGATGCAGAAAAGGACTTGATACTCCTTAGCACAAAAAAATGATATTTTCAAAACATTTACCTCCGGTTTTTTTGGCTGCTACACGCCCTCTTCTGTTAGTGTAGATTTGATTACAACATCCTCCATCATTTACCGAAAGGACTGTTCATCACCCACTTGATGATTTCTTTTTTATTACTTTTGACCTTATCTCCATATCTTTTGAAGTAAGAAGGCTAGACTCCAAGATGTTAACTGATAATTTTGGACTCCACATTTTTGCATCTTTGTGAAAAGATTTTTTTTTTGCCAAACAAGACGTCTTCTTCCTCAGGAAGTTTTCCTTTGTTGGACTTTATAAAGATACTTAGGCTTTTTAACTTCCTTCAAGTAATGAAACAAGACATTCATACCCCTATGGTAACTAGTGGAGGTATGAGCCTGTCCCACCAAATAGACGATCTTTTCAACTAGATTAAGACAGTCAAACACGTTCCGGGAATCTTCCTCGGCCTTTCCTTTAGCGATCTTCTCTAGATCTATGCACAATTTACTAGAGGCCCGAGAGCCATCCTGATATATTTGTTTAGATTTTCATTGTACGACTTTCCATACGACCGACGAACATCGGCAAATAATTTTTGGACATAATCATCAACTGTAGAAGCCCTTACATTACATTTGACAGTATTGGACAGTAATCCAGAATTTTGAAATTTAAGATTTGTCAAAAACATACTCGCTTTCTAAATTTATCATCAACGACTGCCATATCACGTGAAAAAACAATATTCCTTGGCACAAAAGAAAGACTATGATTAGTTTTGGATTTAAAAGTCTCTTTCTTTTTTAATAAGGGACCAAAAAGGACAAAATTGTGTGATTTCAATAATTTGCTGTTGAATCGTTATCATTTATCAGATTTCGATAGGGTTTCTTTCAGTGTATACCTGAGGATATTTCCAATCAGTTGTGTGTCAACGGATTTCACATCGCATGTACCATTCATGAGATAATTGGGTCCCAAAAAGGGCGAATCCCAAAAATTTTATTTTTTTATTTCTAGTCCGATTTTGATGCAGTTTTTTTTTCAATGGATTCGTTATGAAATTAAACCATTAGATATTTGATAACTTGTTTATTTTTCAAAGCTATGATGTGACAAGCAGGGCCAAAATTGTAGCTGTGCAGATTATGTAAACTTTTTTCATTGGATTTCGGTGGGATTTGTATTTCTTTATGTCCCTTTGTCATAAGCTTTCAGCGGTATATCAAGCAGTATACCAACAGATTTTGCATATCTCGTTCCGTTTCCGAGCTATAAGGGGTCAAAGGGGGTCAAAATTGCAGTTTTCACAAATATGTTAAGTTTTTGTTTTTCATCGGATTTCGATTGGATTGTTTCTTTACATTCCTCTTGTCTTAAGCTTCACATTTATGTCAACAGATTTTCATATCAAAGTGGTCAAAATTACCGTATTCACAAATATGTAAAATTATTATTTCTCATCGGATTTTGACGGGATTATTTTCTTTGGATTCCTCTTTTAGTAAGCTTTCAGTAGTATGCCAACGGATTTTTCGCGTAGCTCTTATGGTTTCCGAGCTTTAAGGGGTCAAAGGGGCCAAAATGGTAATTTTCCGAAATATGTAAAATCTTGATTTCTTATCGGATTTCGATGTTTTTTTCTTTGGATTCCTCTTGATGTAAGCTGTCAGTAGTATGTCAACAAATTGAGCATAACCCTTACAGATTAGCTTTAGGGATCATAAGGGCTAATTTTATGTTCCCTAGTTTACGTCCAGCTAATTACTGTGTCAATCTCCTTATTTTGTCCATCTAGTTACTGTGTCAAGCTCTTCACCGTGCCCACTTTCACTTCATATTACACTTGTTCAAATTTCAGAGGTCGACATGCTGCGGTCGTATCATGTTGCACTCTGCGTAGCTCTTTATTGATTAATGAAAACCTCGCTTTCAAACATTTCAAACTAGCGACCGTTGCCATGGAAACCGATAATGCCTGGAAAAAAATAGTATTGTTTAAATTGGGATGAAATTTGACGTGATGTTTTCCTAGCATAGATTCAATTTCAGATCTTCAAATGATAAAATGACGCCCATTGCCATGGAAACGTCTATTTTCAACGTCTACTTTCAAACGTAGTCTGTAGGATCTCTAACGTTCTATCGAGATCAATTTGACGGCCGACAGGATATAAAAACCCACTTCTGGCCGCACATGCACACTTATATGTTGTACAGCTAATCACGTAACTTCTTCACGTCTTGTTGCTATGATACCACAACCACATCATAAAATACTAATTTGGTCTTTCATCTATACTACAAGCAATTATTTGCGTTTGTTTTCTCCGCCAAAGAACCTGATGTTTGTTATTTTTGCTATTTGTAGTTGTTTGTTGCGTCTGTTTGCTTTCTTTTTTAAAGCAGGATATATTATCTGGTTTTGTGCAGTTGTTTATATCGTCTGCTTGATCATCCATGAGATATGAATTTATCTCTAATTTTACAGATGTATCTCTTTTCTTACGTTTTATTTTGTTTGTAAATTGATAATTTTGAGCCGATACGATTCAGTCACCCCGTAGTATGAATTTTAAATTTCAGAATGTTATAACGAATATAATATTAAATTTACCTAAATCTTTTTAATAAAAAAATGCTACCTGTAATCTTAAAATAGATACATAACATATATTCTAACAAATGGATTTTAGTTGAATTGGGCTAAATCTACAACATGGGACAACCTTCTGATAAAAAATAAATAGAATTGATAAGACAGTTGAGAATCTACAAGTAAGTATTCTATTTTAATTTGATCATTTTCCCAGAGATAATATTTTATTAGAATTTAAGCTTTCCGGCAACTTCATATAAGTTGGGTATTCACCACCCTAATAGTCAGACTTGTCTGACATGAACATTTTACCTCGCGTGTTACAGAAATTTACTGTTTTATCAAAAACTTCTTGCTACGACTTCATTCCGTGTATGTCACTCGGTAGATGTCCTAGGTACTGGATTTGGCCTACTCTTTCGATATTTTTGGAAATGAGTACTTTTTCTTAGACTACTTTTGGATTATGGCTTTCCATGTGAATTTATTTTAATGCTGCTGGTGTGAGGTTCGTCCTTGAAATACATGTACAGCATAACGAAATTTACTCTTGTAACTTCGGTATTTTTTGTACATTAGGAACAAAATGCTATTCACAGCCATGTTTGAAACCTAATATGCCAGAAGACATACAAGTGTGGCTTATATTAATTTTGTCCCAAGGAAGTTCATTTATCAGAGACAACCTTACAATATAGTTAACAATTTTGAGCAAATTTTGAAAATGGTCCAATATAGGCCTTGAACAAAAGTCACAAATCAATGGCCATACTTAGTTCACTTTACATACAACCATGTTTTACGCTTGGTAGATGGTTCAGTACAACAGTGAACAGAAAGTTTAATGGAAGTCAAGCATACACATGAATTATAGCAACACCAACTCCAAAAGAGTTTGAACATTGTTCATACCCTTACAAGTAAAAACAATAATCTCTGAGGATATACAAATGTCGGATGAAAAGTGGTTTGTTAGGGAGTAACGGTATGTTTTGTTTAATAAAATGTTGAACGGCTTTCAAAGCAACTTTGTTATATCTATTCCTCAGTGTATCATCCCCTGAAAGTAAATTTATTTTGATATTAGGATAGTAAGCTTTTCTTTCAACATTGTAAGAGCAACTATAGAGAAAGGACATTCTAAGATATAACTAAATACCGGCGTTACATCGAATTTAATTTTTGCATATGCGCATTTCGAAAAACTTATGCCTCTTCAGTGCATATGAAATCTAAATGTTTGAAAGACCATGAACTCAAAGATGTTTAAAAACAGATGGAGAAAAATAACCAATGTGACCTAAAAGAAAGCGACAGAGCTTTGCGTGAGGGACATACTCTTTAGTTTTCAACAAAATTTACAAAAATTTAGATATTGCAAGGTTCCAAATAAAATCGGCCCTCGGGTCAGCACCGAAGTACTGGCTACTTGGTTGGTGAATGCCGTCGGGGACTAACAGGCCACAAGCAGAGGCATCGACCCAGTGGAAACAAATAACTTAATACCGACGTTACTGCGAATATAATCTCTGCATATGCGCATTTCGACAACTTATGTCTCTTCAGTGCAGATAAAATCTAAACGTTTGGAAGATGATAAACTCAGATCTTTAAAAACTGATAGAGAAAAACTAATCAATGTGATTTAAAAGTAAAGCCAAAATCAGCTAAGGACAGAGCTTTGTGTGAAGGAGAAATAATGGATAGAGTCTCAACCATGCATCCATGTACACAAACAAGAAGTTTAAGTAGATCAGTTTTTAAGTTACTACTTCGATGCCCTAGTCGCGTATGAATTAAATTAAAAATTCTAAATATAAATTTGTTGTTTTACTAACTGTTTCGTGTTGAATTAGCTATATGGTATTTAAGTTTCGTTGCCCGGGGTCATCCCATACTTCAAAAGCGGATTCTGTGGCTAACAAAATGAATGTCAAGTAGCTACGACATAAAGAAAATTTCAATTTTCTTGTCACTAGATACTTTTTATACATTTTTCAAAACGTTGACGTTTTGACTTCGTAAACTGGAAATACTAGACTGTGAAAAGTAATTTAAGCTTTGGTATATGAAAACAATATATATAGAGCAAATGTGACTACAATAAACAATTATTGTTTATGAGTCAAAGTCTTTACAGATACACTGTAGAACCAAGCAAAGGATCAACGCTTTTATTGTTATTCTATATCTTGAAGTCAACATGAGACTTTCAACATTGAGCTTTGCTCATTCTTAATTATACGTTCAAGACGGCCCATATCACCGGTTTGAGTGGAATTCTTTGCTAAATGTCGAATAACGGTGCATCCATGTATTTTCTGGTCATGGGTGCGGGATCGTAAATAAACATAAACTGGCAAAGTGATCTTACAGTCACTGTCACCAGTTGCCCGACAAAAGCTCTAAGAAGTACTGAAATAATTATAGATATCTTTTTGATTTTCTTAACTCAAAGAATGAAATATGTACACGAAAAAGATTTAAAAAAAACAGTGTTGTTGGTAACAAAAACTGGCCAAAAATGATTTGAAACAATCCGAAACAAATGTACTCTTAATTTGGCCCTCATTCTTGAAGGTATTATAAGGTGACATTGCCAAAATATGCCATAAAATGAATACTATATGTAATTTTTATTTAAAATCAAACAAATGTAAACAATTATACTTTACAAAACCGAACTACTTAATACTTGTACAGGTAAGTACTACTTCACCACCCGGATTATTTACATGATGTCGGCTGGATCAAAATTGGGACAATAACCAGACTTGACGTAAGTTTTTGATTACGTCTTCTGTATTTCCTATCCATCTTAATTTTTTCTATTATGCGGATCTTCTGCTTTCGTTTCAAGCAAGACAATAATGATCTTACCTCGCTTACAATTATGGGATTTGAAATCTAAAATACAAAATATCGGCACTAGTAGTGTACTTGTTTTGTGTTTTATTTGTATGTTTATCATACTATAGAGAAACGGGATAGAGAGAGGGGCTTGGGTACTCATACACCGGTTAATCCCTACCGCCAGCTCTTGCTAGTGGCAGTACCAAGTCCAGCTATCCCGAGTTCCTATCGTTGTTCATGTTTGTCTTTTGTCTCTTTTTTTCTTGTGCGGTTCCCTGGTGGATTGTGGCATTTGATTGTAGTTTTCGGCCATTGTGGGTGTTTCCTGTTATCTTTGCTATATTACAAAAACAGAAAAACAGCAAACACTTACAATGGCCAGGAACTACAATCACAAGCCACAATCTACAAGCAAACTGCACCAGAAAAACAATAATGAAAACAAGAGACAAACATAAATAACGATAGGAACTCGGGATATCCGGACTTGGTACCGGCACTAGTAAAAGCCAGTGGTAGGGTTAAACCGGTTTATGGGTACCCAAACCTCCCCTTTCTCTATCCCGTTTCCCTATAATATCATAAACATGCGAATAAAACCCAATACAGGTAGACTACTAACTCAATGACCACTATCTTGGAACAGAAAAAGCATAAGACAAAACGTAATTTTGAAAGAAGGGTCAAAGAGTGGTCGCCGCTAAACTGCCGGCTAGCTCATGGAATCTAGTCTGCTGGTAAAACACTGTCGCACTACGGAAGAAAAATCAAACTCAAAACTCCCCGAAGGGTTTGGTAAAGAGTCTTCATGTATATCAGTAGACATCGGCAGTATCAGTGAGAGGCCAGTATATATGTAAAGTCTTCAGGTCACTGGAATCCAAAGCCAATTTAACGGACTTGTTCAGAATATCTCGTCGATATCCACTATTACGTAAAGAATGTAAGTTACGTCCCAGTTTATCTGGATTATTTATCAGTTTTTAACATTTTTAACAACATTTCCATAAAATCGAGGATGAGAAATGCCCTTTGTTATTAGCTGTTTGCGAGTATTAACTGTATTAAATTTTTGAATTAGTTTTGTTGATTGCAATTTCTACATTTCACATCTGTTCAGTACTGATAAAACAAAACATTTGGAAAACCGGAAGTCAAATATGTTTAAATGCAGGGAGAGAACTCAGTGATGAGTTCATGAGGTGTAAAGTAAAATAAAAGGGATAACAGGAAACACCTACAATGGTTGAAAAATATAGTACATGCATGAACAAAAAACTACAAAAGAAAAAAAAGACAAAAGACAAACGTAAACAAAGATAGGAACTCGGGACAGTCGGCTACCAAAAACCAGCTGTAGTGTTAAAGCGGTTTAGGTAAAACGCAAAATTCGTTTTGGAATGACATCATATTCACATAAAAAATATGTAAAATAAAATATACAAATGTAGCACAATAATAAAATATGCCAAGTAGGCTAAAATACACAAAGTAGGCATTCCAAGAATAACCCACGAAAGCATGCACCCTTATTTCGAGAGGGGTCCTTGGATGTTAATATCAGTCCCTTGTGGAAAAAGTTTCGGTCCGAACTCTGATTCAAGATTCTTTTTTCTTTGCTTAGCGCTGGGATGATCATTTCTATTGCTGTTGAGTTTCTACAGGACACTGGAAGGGCAGGTTTGACATGCCATAAAACCGGTTTAACCCACCATTTCTTTTGAAAAGCCTGTACCATGTCGACAATTTTTCCGGTGGTTTCCACCTGATTGCTTTTTTTGTCTAAACGGTGTTCGGCTCTTGACAACACTGTTTGGTAATTTTGTTATAACCTTCATTTAATAAGAATCATATATATTGGCATACCTTTAATTGCTAAACATTGTAAGATTTATCTAAATTAACCTGTCGCTTTTAAACGAGTCATGATTCAGTTTATTAGCTTTACCTGAGTTCAGAAGCGCATTCCAGTCGTTAAAAGCAATTAAAAAGAAAAAAAAGTAAAAGCAATTAAAAAGAAAGAAGTAAAGTCTATTCCTTTGATTTTTGGGACAACAGAATTGAATTGACATGATCTGGTGTTATGTATGCGTTGTTTGCTAACTTAATGAAAATGTCGTTTCAAATAATCTTTGCATTGGTTATAATAAATCTTGTGTGCGTGTCCAAATCGCAATTGTTTTACTCAATCTTTAACATTTAAAAGCCCAGGCTTGCCAACCCGCCCGGTTTACCCACAATAGATCTAGGATAAAACATACTGTACTGGTTTTTTTTTAGCAGCTTATTACGGGTAACCAAACCTCCCCTTTCTTTCTCCCGTTTCCCTATAGTATAATTAACATACGAATAAGAAAATCCAATACAGGTAGACTACTAACTCCATGACCACAATCTTGAAAAAGAAAAGGGACAAAACTTAATTTTGAAAGATGGGTCAAAGAGTACTCGCCACTTAACTGCCGACAGGTCTAGGTGCCTAGTTTGATGGTACGACACTGTCGCACTACGGAAGAAAAATCCAACTCAAAACTTCCAGAAGGATTTTTGTGTCGCCTGCTGTAAGCAGAGTCGACACATAGGGATTACTATCCGTCGTCTTACGTCATCGTCGTCGTCGTCCTGCGTCGTCGTCTGTCGGTTTTTGAATCCGCAACTCCTTCAAAACTACCAGTCCGATTCCAACCAAACTTTCAGGATATGTTGTTTTCTTGGTGTAGTTGTGCACTTTGATTTCACAGATTTTAGAGGTTCACGTAGCCAAAATTGCTCATTTGGGAGTCTGTCGGTTTTGAATCCGCAACTTCTTTAAAACTGCAAACTTTCAGGATATGTTGTTCACCTGTTGTAGATGTGCATCTGATATTTAGAATTTTGATTTTACAGATTTTAGAGGCTCACAGAGCCAAATTGCTCATTTGTGAGTCTGTCAGTTTTTGAATCCGCAACTCCTCCAATTCCAAACAAACTTTCAGGATATGCTTTTTTTCACCTGGCTAAGATGTGCACCTGATACTTAGAATTTTGATTTTACATATTTTAGAGGTTCACGGGGCCAAAAGGCTCATTTGTTATTCTGGTTAGTTAATCCCAACTCCGTCATAGCTATAAGTCAGATTCCAACCAAACTTGCAGGATATGTTGTTCACCTGATCTTGTTGTGCATCTGATACGTAATATTTTGATTTTACAGATTTTAGAGGTTTACTGAGCCAAAATAACTCATTTGTTAATTTAGTTTGTTAATGTGGTAATCTTTCAAAACTATAAGTCATAGTCCAACCAACCTTTCAGAATTTGTTGATCACTTGATTAAAGTGTGCACTTGATACTTAAAATTTGGATATTACAGATTTTAGAGGTTCACTTGGCCAAAAATGGCTCTTCTGTAGTGCAGGCGACACAAGTGTTCCATGGAACACCCATCAATTTTGAAAAGAATCATCGTGTATTTGAGTACACATCGGAAGTATACGTGAGAGGTCAGTATGAGTGTCAAACACTCAGGTGACTGGATCTCAAAGCCAGTTTAACGGATATATATAGAATATCCTTTCGATATCCCCTCCTACATAAAGAACTTAAGTTACAGTTTCTAGATTTTTTACTGATCAATTCCTTGCATTCTTGAATAACAATTCTTTAAGAACGATGATGAGAATTTCCCTTTCTAATAACTTAAAGGTGTTTGCGAGTGACCTCATATTTAGATATTAGATGTTCATATCTTCTATGAAACTTTTTAAATGAATATAACAATTTATGAAATATATAACCTTGTTGTAAAAGTTTGTATGTTATAGAAAGTTTACGTTCATTAAAAGTCGTTAAGAGTATAATAAACGTGTGCGAATCTTATCAGCATTCCAAATCAATGGTGCGTTAATCTTTATCTATTATTATTTTTTTGTAAACCAAGATTCCAAACAATGGTAGAAACAAATCGCCTTGGTGACAACAATATAAATACCAAGGTGACTAAGCTATGTGTGCATATATATATATATATCAACTCCAAGTTGATGAAAATCGTGTAATTGTTAATAAAAATTGTGTTACTTAATCACAAATAACAAAGTTGAATAAATGAAAAGATAATACGCAAAGTTTACATAAAAAGTGCCGTCCCACCTCACTTTAAACAATATATTTAAAAGTTACAAAATAACAAACAAGAGGCTCTCAAGAGCCTGTATCGCTCACCTGGACCATGGCTGACATAGATAAAAGGCATTTCCAATAGGAAAAATGAAAAATAAAATTTAGCAGAATACTTTTTTTTCTAAAATTCCAGTATTCTTGTTTGGTTTCCATGGCAACCGAAAGATTCACCATCCATTACAACCCATAACAGAACACCATTCAAAAAAATTTGGGCAGGGGTTCCCCTTATAATTAAAGTAATACATAGTGCTGAAATTAAAACATGCAGACCACTTTTCAAATAAAAATTCAAAAATTTGGGCAGAGGTTCCCCTTAAAATCAATAGGGCCAATGTAAAAACTATGTTCCAAATGGTGGCCATCTTGGATGAGGTACGGGCCTACCAGATACATTTTTTGGATGGGACCACCTAAGGACCATTGTGGCTTAGATTGGTTCTAATTGGACTAGTAGTTTCTGAGAAGAAGATCTTTGAATGTATATTCCATAGGGTCGAATGTTAAAACTATGTTCCCGCTGGCGGCCATCTTGGATGAGGTAGAGACCTGCCAGATACCTTTTTTGGAAGGGACCATCTAAGGACCATTGTGACTAAGTTTGGTTATAATTGGATGGGTAGCTTCTGAGAAAAAAATCTTTGAATG